>JAJOOH010004416.1:0-16735 GCA_029582605.1 Solanum gracilifrons
CTATTAATTTCGATAAATTTCATAGCTTATTTAATATTCTTTAGTATGGCTTATTCTCACTAAAGTCACTAGTGCATTTCACTATGTCCGAATTTGGCCTTTTCAATTCTTTTCTCTTTTGTTAACCTTTTAGGTTGTTTCATGGGTAGGTTGTTTCATGGGTTTTTGTAACTGATCAATGGTAAAGGTTGGGGATTTTTTCTTGTTAATTAATAAATGAGCATTGATTTAGTTGAATGAACGAAAAGACACTATGATTCGACTTAATAACCGATAAATTGAAAATCATAACAATTCATTAATGGGAATCTCCAAATTATGAACTTAACCTCTCCGTTTCCCTTTTCCACGTTTGAAGTTAATTAACCACCTCAACTAATTTACTAATGAATTCCACCTTCCTAAAAAAATCATCTTAAGCTATAATTATCAAAGTGCACCAACAAAATGTAAATTGCAAGTCCATCAAGAAATATTAGGAATCTTTTTAAGGATATGCGTGATTACTAATTGTGGCTTAAAGGAAGGTAATAAACAATAGCAGCGATTCACGAAAACTTAATAATTTAGCAAAAATTTACTAAATATTTAACTAATAAAAAACCCAATTACTGTCATATATTTACTTGAGCTAGGTCATTGTAAAACTTAAAATCTTCGATCCTTCTCGAGTAATAAATATAAACCCATGGTTGTTGGTTTACAGGTTAATGTCGGGTTGTAGAACTATTAACGACATGACTTTAAGGGGAAAATGAATCAAGTTAAAAATAGAGGAAGATCAGAGGTAGATATTGAGTTGCAAGTAGAATATATATATAATAATCACATGCTAAATATATAAATGCACAAATGAAAAACATGATTGAATTGTTGTTGCCCGTGAGGAATACGCTTCCTACAGACCACCGACTCTCATCATTATATATACACATATACCTAGCCTTGTATATAATATCACTATTTCAGCTCATGGAGAGTTTCCGCTTCAACCACGTTCAACTCTGGTTATCTACTGTATTTAGGTTAGTAAAACTAGAAACAAAATAGATGAAATAAACAAAAGATAAATAATTTGAATCCACATAATCCACTGTATATCCTTAAGAAATTTAATCCCCTCAAGTATCTGAGGTTGAGATTAATTCCTCCTAAGATAAAACAGATTAACTATTAAAGAAGTAGCGGTACCTCAAACTTCAACAATTTTAGCGAACTCAAAAACAACAACCAGAACACACACAAACTCAGTCGATCTATGTTGAAAAATGAGAGAAATCTCTCTATGTATAGCTAATTGCAGCAAGGAACGCATCTGTTCAGACAAGAGTGTGGACGCATCTGTTCAGACATGTCTTTTCTCTTTTGGGAAAAGAAATATTTGTTCGGAAGAAACATGTCCCTTCTGAACGACTTTACCATTACGCGAGAATTTTCGAATAATTCTGTTAACGACGCGAGGGGACACCTTCTACTTAACCCTTTAAGAGCTAAATGAAGTGTTTCCTAATATAAAGACAACACTTTTTCTTTCTTCTACCAATATGGGATAAATGACTTTTCATTTTCAAAGATTTTCCATTTGAAATGATTTTTGCATTTTCCCACCAAATTGGTTCCCCCATTTCTCATTTTCTCATTCACACCTTGCTAAAATTCAACAACTCTTCCTTTGCCCCTTCTAATATAGACATACACCTTCTACTTAACCCTTTAAGAGCTAAAGAAAGTGTTTCCTAATTATATAAGGACAACACTTTTTCTTTCTTCTACCAATATGAGAGAAATGACTTTCCATTTGAAATGATTTTTCATTTTTCCTCCGAATCGGTTCTCCCATATTTCCCATTTTCTCGTTCATTCTTATTTCTCATTCACACCTTGCTAAAACCCAACCACTCTTCTTTTGCCCCTTTTAGTATAGACAATGACGGAACCAGAATTTTCATTAATTGAATTCAAAATATGTATAAAAAAAAAAATAAACATAAGAAAAAATTGAAGAGATTCAACTTATTATATATGCATAAAAAAATATTTTTAATCGTATATAAACAATATAATTTTTTACTGTATAAGTTCGAATAAACCTCTTAGATCTGTACTAGCTTTGCCCCTAAACATTGAAATAATAAACATGTTGGCTGGCTCTAGTTGAGCCAATTAAATAAGGGCCCGGCTTGAGGTGGTAGCCGAGATGAGCAAAGTGGGTGGACCCAAAGAAGGAGAAATAATGGGGGGTTTCACGTGGCGGCTCCTACGGTCTAGCGTGAGCTAGCCACTATCATTAAGCTCACTTCCAATCATATTATTTCCACTCCCCAAAAACACCTTTGTTTATTGCCCACTAACATCTTTATTCCGTCTATTTTATTTTATTTTGTTTAATTTAGTTTGTTATTTTTAGTATCCGTTTTGGTCATTAGTATTATTTATAGTATTGTTTAACTTTTCGTTTTTACATATTTAAAAATAGAAAAGGGTCAAATATATTTATATATTATCTTAAATAGTTTAAATATATCTCTCGTAATATTTTGATTCAAATTTATCCCTCTTATGATATTTTGACACGAATTTATTCTTTACAAAGAGACACATATCAATCTCAAAATTAAATAATATACCTGTTTTTTCAGCGAAATCTGCCACTCAGATAATCCATTAAATTGGCGAAGCCTGTCGAATTTATCATCTTTTCCAAGTTTTTATCATCTAATTAATTCATTGTATAAAATTAAACTGATCACATTACTAATTTTATTTCGATAATTAATGAAAAACCTATTGACTTTATGATGATTAGGTAATTAATCATGGTGTACCAAAGAAAGTTGTCGAGCAAATGCTAGAGGTTGCTCGGATTCTTTCAGGCTACCAATACTAAGAGAAGATAAAATTGTATCCAATAATTATAAGGATTTTTTTTTATATAAAAAGTACAATCAACTAACTTATTTGTAAAAATATAGTCCAAAACTTACCTTACAAATCTTTAGCCCAAAACATAATCCGATATACAATACTAGTATATAAAATTGGACAAATTACTTAACTACACTCCTTTACTTACCTTAATATCCATTTATCCCTACTTATTTCAAAATTTTCAAAAATCCCTTATTTTACTTATGTATCCCGCATGTATTCCATGCATAACGCTATGTATCCCGCTATGTGGAATGTATCAAACGCTATGTATCTCGTGCACAACGCTATGTATCCCGTGCACAACGCTATGTATCCCTCTATGTGGAATGTATTAAACCTAATGTATCCCGTGCACAACGCTATGTATCCCGCTATGTGAAATGTATCAAACCTAATGTATCCCGTGCACAACGCTACGTATCCTGCAAACATCATTTTTAAGGGATTTTTGATAAATAAAAAACTAGAAGGGATAGGATGTTATTTAGCACTTATAATATGTGGTTCCTATAATTTATACTATAAAATTTTCATTATGTTTTTTCAAGGCCCCTTTTTACTTTTTCCTATGTACCATGAGAGTGACATGATGGCGCAAAATTGGGCATATGAAGATTATGCTGGGCCGGCACAATTACTATCAATTTGGATTAGGAGTTGTCTGGTTCCAGAAACTGCTCTTTCTTTTGGCTTTAATCAAGTGCCTTCTTTGACCTTTTTCTCACAAGTCATTATTCACTCATGCTTAACATTTTGTCTTTGGTTCAGCTGAATGCTGAAATTAACACGCTCCGAGTCTACACCTTGAACGTGACCAACACTCGGAGACCATCGCGGCCCCAAGCGGACCCTTGGCCTGGCTTACTTAACTCAGCGGAAGACTTAACTCAACAAAATAAACTCAATGCAATAGTTTAAATGATAACATCTTAGCCAAAATGACAACTTATGTCTCAAAACAAAGTATCTGCAAATACATAGATGAGAGACTCAATACTAACGGTCTATGAAGCCTTTATAATACTGAGATGGATGTTGGGACAGACCCCTCAACATCCTAATAAACAAAGACTAAAAAGCGAATAAAAGAGTCCTCCGAAAAGCAAGGAGGCTCACCACTTACTCTGAGTGCCCAACTGGATCAACGAGGCGCTGGATGATGATCATGGTTACCTGCGTCTGCATCATAATAAGATGCAGGCCAACTGGCATCAGTACATTGAATGTACGAGTATGCGAGTTGGAATGCTAAACAACAACTTAAGCTTGAAAGGAGTAAAAAAGAACACTTACCTTGACTCTGTTTAACTCATGAACAACTGAACTCAATATAAAGCAATAAGACACATGCAATATATGTAAAGCTTGTAAAACAGTGTAAACAACTTAGTTCGTTAAAGATAAAGCAATAACAAACTCAACTTTACTTAAATATAAAAGTTTAATAAAGACTCTTGAAAACTTTAAGAAACTTTGCTTTGACTTGCTTCTTAACTTCTAGACTTGACTCTTAACTTCTTTGACCTTGATCTTAACTTTCCTTGAATTGGTTTATGGATTCAAGGTTCATGATCTCATGTTTACGGATGATTTCATGATGTTTAGATGTACCTTAGAGTGTTGGATTCAACTAGAAAACGTAGGTACATCGCTTAGAAACTAGTACGAAAAGCTGGGGGACGAATGGGTGAACTGGCATCCTTGGCGCTCTGAGAGGCGTAGGGCGCCAGGCCCCAAACTTCAGAGAAGTCTGTGGGGCGCTTTGGCTGGAGCGGCTCCCCAAGGCCAAAACTTTAGAGGCTGCTTTGGGGAGCGCTGGCTGGCGCGGCGCCCCAGCCCCGTTACCCAAGTGTTCTCAATTTTTCTTCTCCGTTTTTCATTTCTAAACCCTCCAAACTTCCCTAGTTCCTTCCCCAAACACTTAGGATCAATTGTACCCTCAATACACAACCAATCTAACTCGAAGACAGCCCGAAAACATGAATCAACTCAACCCCCAAGCATCAACAATTCAACCAACAAGAACTTAACGAATTTCAACAAAGTTCTTCAAGAACTCCCTAACTTTTCATTCAATCAACAACCATTCTCTGAATAGAAATAAGATGGGAGTGTGGGTGAACTAACCCAACACAAAAAGATCTCACATGCCTTAATAGGGATCACCCCCGACAAATTCCACTCGCAAGCTTGGATGATCTTGACGAATTCTTGCCTTCTTCTCCCGTTCTTTCTTCCTTTCTCTTTTCTCCAAGACCTAAGCGTGAATTTAATTTCTCTAATCTGACCAAAATAAGCTTTTACCCCAATAAATCCCTAAAAACGAATTAGGAAATTAATTAGAGAAAAGAATACTGTGCTAGGAGTTATGGCCGTTTGAAAATGGCCAAAACTCACTTTCTTAACTTAGACAAAATTTTCCAGATTTTCTTATTCTTTCCAAAAATCATTATTTTCAGATTTTAAACTCTTTCTAGTCGCTTCTAGGTGCGGGATGTTACAAAAATAGACTCTCATGTGTTTACTTTTTGACTTTAAATTAGTTGTCCTTCGATTTCTGTTATTATTTGTTGTGTTATGTATTTTGATTATCATATTATTTTGTTGTAGTTATTGTCCTAATACTAAGTGGTTTAATATGTTATTTCTCGTACTTCTTTTATGGGATTGCTTTAATTTGGACTAATCCCCTTAAGCCGATGGTCTACATACGGAAACAACCGCTCTACTTTGTAAAGCAAAGGTGTGTGTACACTCTACCCTCCTACCCCATTTTGTGTGATTATATTAAGTGTGTTGTTGTAATCGATTTGAATTAGCTTTTAGTATTTTAAAGTTAATATAGCTTTTAAAAACTTTTTATAATGTTTGTATAAAAAAAATTTAAAAAGTTTTTGAAGCACTTATTTTAAAATCAAAATAACAAAAAATAAGCCAAAAATTATAATTTATAACTTTTACTTATATATCATAAATTATAAACTCATTTTAACCGTCCCTTAATATCTTTTCTATGAAGATAGGCACCATAAAAAAAACTTTTTCCTATACTTAATTTTGATAAAAGTTGGATCAAATAAATATCAAGGCCATAACTGAATTTACATGCACTTTTTTGCTTTGTGAAGAATAAGATGTAGTGGAGATACTTTTTGTTTCACCTTACAGGATTGCAGTTTATTTAGTGAATAGTATAATTAATCCGTGAAGGTTTGTCAAAGGTGTATAATTAATCTCTTTTTGCACGCACACACGTGCAAGAAAAGTTGTTTATAGGGACAGTGGCTAAATATCAATTACTGTATCATTATACTATAGGGTTTAATATGATTGCATTTTGGTTTACAAGTCCCTATTCAAAGTTATGCTCACAATTATTACTGTAATAATATGAATAAGATCATGTTATGATTTTTGGGGAAAGACGCAATCAATAAAATAAAAAATATTAATGAAAAAACTTTTTCGTATTAAATTTATTAATTACTCCTAATAAGTTTTTATATAGGCACATCAGAGATTTCGCCTTAATCCCAAATATACATCAGGGGTTGTCAACAATCCTCGCAAATAGGGGAATGTTTAAGCATGTCACTGCTTTATATTTCCGCATATCTAAAGACTATACATATTAGCTTACAAAAAAATTAACTTTGTCGTATCTTATCTTTATGCTAGGTAATTGCATCTTATCAAGAAAATAAGATGCCACTAGGCAATTGATCTAGCCTGTTGTATAAAATATGTTCATTCTTCATTGTAGCTAATTTAGCAAGATGATCCGCCATTGTGTTGACTTCTCTGTAGCAATGAGGAAAGCAAAAATCAGTATCATGTAGAAGCACAACAAAAAGGAGGGATTTCGCCTTAATCCCAAATATACATCAGAGATTGCCAAGCAATCCTCGCAAATTGGGGAATGTTTAAGCATGTCACTGCTATATTCCCGCATATCTAGAGACTATATGTAACATCTCTCAACTAGAAAGAAGTTTAAAATCTAGAAATAGTCATTTTTGGAAAGTATATGGAAATCTGGAAAATTTTAAGTTAAAGTGAGTTTTTGGTCAACTTCAAACGATAATAACTCCTAGCTCAGGATGATTTAGGTGTAGTTCCAGATATAGTTGGAAAGCTCTTGGAATGATCTTTCCAATGCCGCCAATTTTGCGCGATTCCGAGTTCGTATTAGTGAGTTATGCCCTTTGAAAGTTGGGCAGTGGATTAAGGAAATGTCCAATCCGGAATTTTAAGGGGCATTTTAGTCTTTTCATTGCCCTATTATTTTAATCCATTTTTAGGAGTTTAATATGGGTCAAATCAAATTTTAGTCAGTTTTAGAATTTGAGATTTCACGCTAGGGCTAAGGAGAAAGGAGAAGAAGAAGCAAGAACGTTCAAGATCGTCGAAGTTTGGCTTGTGAAATTCGTCGGGGTGATCCCTATAAGGTATGTGACGAGCACAAACACACTATAAGTTTAATGCTTCGCTAGTCAAAGATAGTATAGTATAAAGACCGTTTCCACAGGAATTGGTACAAATAATAATTCAATCAAATCTTGCTAATTATTATTCAGGTGATAAAAAAAAAGAGTTGATTGTGGTTATGAACCACTTTTATAGACTAAATGATAATTAAAATCAATTGGTAAACTATGAAGATTAATATCAAAACTAAAAGATAGGGTACAAGACTAACAAGTGCATAATGATAGTTAGGATTTGATTCATTCATTTACCACATCTAAAGTTCTATCGATTCTCTCGAATTCGATAGCTTATTAGAGTATCCTTTAAGCCTTAGATTTTTCTTCCGAGTAAATCTCAAGCTAAAGAATAAACCAATTATACCCAAGTGATTCTAATATGCAAAAACATGTTAATGATTGTTCTTAAGGAAGTAACGTCCTTCGACTATTTTTCCTTTAGATTTAATCAATAATTATCAACAAGCTCCTTCGATTACTTTAGAGAAAATATATTGATTCAATCCAACAAAACAATGCAACAATATTCACCAAGATATTCCTCTTTTGATTAAATAAAATGATGAATAGGGTTACAATTCAATTCAAACTTCCATAACAAGTTCAAACATAAGAATGAAAATCAGAATCCCAACAAATTCATTAATACACCATGTTTGTCAACTACCCTCTAAGAATCTACTCCATGGATGAAAATAAGTTTACTAAGAACAAAAGAGAAAAAGAAAACATAGCCATCAAACTTTGAATCCCAACTTCCATTTTGGATTCGAATAGTGTATCGCGTCTTGCTCTTCCTCTCCTAGTCGTCGCCTTTTCTGCTCCTTTTTCCCCGATACCCTTCCCTGGGAAAGCTCCAACATCATATAGCATAGGGTTTCTTCTTTCTCAAATTCCAAATACACCCTTACTTTTATGTTTTCACTCCGCAACTCCACCTGGGCGCGCTGTGCAGGCATTTGGACGCGCGAGTGGCGCGCGGAGAACCAGTATGCAGCTCAGAATTCATGCGAGCGCGCCACCGGGAGCGCGGAAAAACTGCTACTCCAATTTTTGCTCATTTTTCTTTCATTTACCCCTTTTTCACTAATCATGTTCAAAACTTGAATTGACCACCTTATATATATGAAATGTATACCAAAAATTGCAAAATTCACATTAAAACTTGTGTAAACTTTCTCATTTTATTCTCCCATCAGTATGTAAGATCACATAGCATTGGGTTAGTTCACCCACGCGCCAAGCATGTTTAATTCAGCTATTTTCGTCCTAAAAAGATTGAGAAATTGATGTTCTTAATAGTTGCTCTTGAATATAAGTTGGGATTAAAAAGTTTCTTGATGATTAAGTGTTGTTTTCTTGAGTTGTTTGGGTTAGATTTTGTGTATATGATTTGGGTACATGAATCTAAGGTGAATTTGGGTAAAGGAATCAGATTGAAACGATTTAGGATCAGAAAACGAGTTGGAAAACTTGTTAGACACACCTGGGGAGGGCAAGACGCGTCGCGCCCCCATAATGCAAGGAGGCTGGGGCGGCGCCCCTGCAGTGAGCCCAAAACAAGCCCAGTAAGTTGAGGCTTGGCGCGGCGCGCCAGGGACGCACCCGAATTGGCGTGTTTCACCAATTTTTCATCGTTTAGCCTATTTAAGTTATTTTAAAGTGTCCTAACACTTTCCATTGATTCTAACTACTCTAAATGAGTTCTAAACACCTAGAAATCATCCATAAACATGAATCATAACCTTGAATCCATAATATCAAATTCAAGGAAAGTCAAGAGCCAAGTCTAGGTAATTCTCAGAGTCTTTTCAAGAAGTCTTTTGCAAATGTTTTTCACTTTGGTTTAAGACTTAAGTTTTGAAGTTAAGTAAAGAGTAAAAGCAAAGTTCATTTTCTTTAAAATGATATATGGAACTAAGTATTCCCAAGAGTAAATGTTTTCACATCTTAGAGGAAACTGAGATTTCCAAAAGAGTTTTGAACAGAAAAAGGGAACATTGATTCCAAGAGAGCTTTTAAGCTAAGTTTGAGTAATTATCTCAAACCAGAGAAGAAGTTGTTTTAAAAAAAACATATGAACTAAGTATATTTTGGGAATAGTATTGAGCACCGATATGGAGACGCGAGTTCATATTAACTCAAGCCGCCATAAACTATGTGGCCATCATGGGCAGAAAAAGGGTCATACTTTTTAGATGATTCCTTAGTTTTTTTCAGCATAGACTAGTGGATCCACTTAGTAGTTCAGGTTCTATACCGATGGCAAGGTATAGGATGGTCCTTGGCAACGTGAGGTAAAACTTTGTACCATCACTTAGGCTCATAGTGATGGTTGTCGATTAGAGAAAATCCCACAGAAGTTATTGTATTTTTATATACATCAGTTTATTGTATTTTTACATACATTTCATAGTTATGTTGTATCCTTGTATATACACAGAGTTGACATCATGTTTTTAAACAACTTTTCTTTATATTGCACTTGTTTTAAACTACTTTATATTGAAATGAGTTCAGTTAAGTATTCATAAGTTGAGAAGAGTCAATGTAAGTGTTTCTTTCAGATTCCCTTTCAAGCCTATGTTGTTTTAGAATTCCAACTCGCATACTCGTACATTCAATGTACTAATGCCAGTTGGCCTGCATCATCTTATGATGCAGACGCAGGTAACCAGGATCAACATCCAGCGCCTCGTTGATCCAGCTTGAGCACTCAAAGTCTATGGTGAGCCTCCTCGCATTCTGGAGGACTCTTTTATTCGCTTTCTAGTTTAGTTCATTAGGATGTTGTGGGGATTGTTCCAACATCCATCCCAGTTGTTTAGAGGCTTCATAGACAGTCAATTATTAGTCCGTTAGTCTTCTCATTTTACCTTATGTTAAGACTTGGGTTGTCATTTTGGCCAAGTTGAATGTTTAATTCTTTTAACATTCTAAGTTATATTATTAAGCTATTTGAGTAAATTCATTTGATCATTGTAATCATGCTTAGAGTCTTCCGCTGAGTTAAGTAAGTCAGGTCAAGGGTTCGCTTGGGGCCATCAATGGTTCTCGATTGCCAATCCCGCACAGGGTGTAGGCTCGGGGTGTGACACTATACATATTAGCTTACAAAAAAAATTAACTTTGTCGTATCTTATCCTTATGCTAGGTAATTGCATCTTATCAAGAAAACAAGATGTCACTAGGCAATTGATCTAGCCTGTTGTATAAAATAGGTTCATTCTTCATTGTAGCTAATTTAGCAAGATGATCCGCCATTGTGTTGGCTTCTCTATAGCAATGAGGAAAGCAAAAATCAACATTCCCTACTAAATCAACAGTCTCATCCTAGATAATCTTCAAATTGCAATTTTGAGAAGTTCTATTTTCATCATATCAACCACGAGCAAAGAATCAATTTCTATAATGCCTTGTGGATGGCTTGATGCCCATTATTCTTTAGACATTGAACAACACACTTGGCAGTTGCTGCCTCAACAATATTATGATTTTTACGCCAAACTAAAATAGCAAACTCAAGGATGAACTGTCCAATGTTGTCTCTGACCATGCCTTTTATTCCAACATTTTCATTATGCTCCAGAAAACTTATATCTGTGTTAAGTTTAATCATTTCTTGTTGTGATCTATTCCACACCACAATTTTATGATAAATACTTGGTCTCAACTTTTCTACCACTTAAAAATGTTGATTTCAGTGGAGATCCATTTTCTGAAGTGAGAAAGCTTTGTACATAGCTGCTTTGATGTTCCAACTTATTTGTTGCTTGCTCCATTCCTCTAACATAAAAACTGATTTTCCTACCATTTCTACAAGAAAACCTCGTCTTCTACAACTCCCAACAAATTAATATTATATTGAAATTGTCTGAATCAGTGTATGCATTCTATCCAGGTGTATGTCTTCCACCAGTCTTGAAAGAAGACTTTAACTTGCTTGCTCTGTACACGACTCCAAAAGGTTGACCAAAAAACTTCTGTGGATGTTTTTTAGGTTCACTATTAATGAAGAGGTTATTAATAGTTTCTCGCATAGTTATAGCACAACATAAGCATTTTTTGACAGAAAATATGTTTTTTTTCTTTAAAAAAATTAGATCAATTTTTGCCTGCTCTGTTCACTTTCTTGATACTCCTTTTTAAGTTTATCTCAAGTTTCTTTTATTAGCATACACTTTATTTTAATAAGGAAAAAAAGACAAATATACTCCCGAGCTATCGTTAATGGTATATAAATACCATCCGTTATACTTTCGTTCATTAGTGCCCCTGTCGTCCAAAAATCAGTGCACATTTGCCCCTCACACTAACGGAAGAATTATTTGATACACGTGGCGCAATCCTACGGCTCAACCCGATTTGACCAATTATTTAACACCAAAATTCGAATACCCACCCATTACCCATTTAACCAACCCGATACACCCATTACCCACACAAATAATCTATCTGAAAACGTAAAGAAAAATTCAGCGGACGACGACGATAGAGCTCTCTCTCTACCACCCATAGATCCGGCAGAAGAGTAAAAATTCACATCATACAGTACCGGAGAAAAACCTGATATTCCCCCAACTCTGTCTCAAATTCTGTCCATGTAACGTCGGCAACGTACGGAGCTCCGGCAAGTCCATTTTTCTCGAAAAAGGAGCATAGCTAGTGTTACTACAATTACGATTCTGCGCATTATGTGTTCCAACCCCGCCATGTGAGTTGGCAAGAATACCCAAATAGAGAAACTCCGAACTAATCTGAGACGGTCTTTAAAGCTTATGAATATCATTATTAGCATCATTCTTAACACCATCCCGACTCAGCCCATTGCTATTACTATTAGATCTTTGAGTTTTCTGGCACTTTGTTTCCTTCGCTTTCGTATATGCAAAAAGATAGCAATAGATAGAACAATTACAACAACAACAACAAAGATAATAACAGTGACAATGAGTTTAGTTGAAACGGGGTTAGATTTGGAGGTATTTGGGAGGATGATAGAAGAGACATTTTTGGGAACAAAATCAGCAGGGGAAACAAGGGAAGGTGGAAGAGAAGGATAAGTAGGGGAAAAGGGGTTATTATCACTGTTATCAGAAGTAGTAGAACCTTGAAATGGGTACTCTGTAGGGCCAGAGGAAGTATAAGTGGTTGAGAAGAAGGTGGTGGTGAGTTTAATAGGAAAAAGGGTTCACGGTGAACATGACGGTTGTTGCCTTAGACGCCGGCGGTGGTGATGGCAAATGATAAGTAGTAGTATTCAGGTGAAAAACAAAGGAAGAAGATGAAGAAAAAAGAAACCACCATTGTTAACAAATGTGGGTAATGGGTGTATCGGGTGGGTCAAATGGGTAATGGGCGGGTATTCGAATTTTGGGTTAAAAAATTGGTCAAATTGGGTTGAGCCGTGGTATTGCGCCACGTGTATCAAATAATTCTTCTGTTAGTGTGAGGGGCAAATGTGCACTAATTTTTGGACGGTAGGGACACTAATGAACGGAAAGTATGACGGAGGGTATTTATATACCATTAAAGATAGTTCAAAGGTATATTTGTCCTTTTTCCCTTTTAATAATGACATCTAATGATAAAAAAAGTTGTAATGTAAGATCACAAAAAAAGGAGACAAGCACACAAGAAAGTATAAGGGATAAAAAAAACCACACTCAATCTATACATGAAAGGTAACCATTCTACACACATGGAAGGACAAGATCGGACACATAAGAAGGACCGAGATTCTAAGAGATTGACACTGAAACTTATAAGAATAGTTAAAAAAAAATCAACAAATCATCGAGAAAAATATACATGGACAAATCACATATACCGTCGTCAATCAAGAATCATTTACATGTCCTCTATTAAAAGAAAAACTTTGGGTTATCCTTAAGTAAAAATTTCTTAGATGCTTCATCATCCAAAACATTAATAGTTAAAGTAAAAATAAAAATAATCAAGAGATTCAAAGCTCTACTCAGAATCTAATGAAAACCTCTCAATTCCTCGAAAAAATCCACATTTTTAGTTGAAATATACAGAAATTGTAGAGAGGGAGAGAGGAAAGTGATAGAATGCGAGAGGAGAGGTGGAAGCGAGAGAGGAAAAGAGAGAGGGGAGGAGAGTGACGAGTAATAAAGGGAGAGAGATAGGGAGGAGAGTGACGAACAATTAGATAATATTTTAATATTACAGCTATGTATAGTAGCTAAATTAACAATGTCTACTAGATATAGTGATTGTTTGGGTATTTATCATTCATAGCAACTGTTTGAGATATTAGGTAGAAAAAACTATTTTTTTTGAAGGTCTCATGCGATTATATTCATATGTGCATTTATGCTATCAATGAATACATATTGTATTGACGAAAATAGTCCGCATGTATACAAAGATACAAAAAACAAAAATGACAGGGGCTGGGGCCATTCGTTCTAATTTCACTTGTTCTCATTTGCTCTTGTTTCATTTATATTTATTTAATCTAATTTCACTTGTATTCATTCTCACATATTGTATCACATGTTACCTGTTTGTATCATTTGTATTCTTTCACTCTAATAGTTTTATCAATGCATATTTTTGATGTATATTATTTAGTCATGATAGGGTATATGTGTTCACTTAATTGATAAAAAGAAGGGAAAATTACGCGGTTAAGCAAACTTATACTACTTAATTATTCATCATATCTATAGTTTGCTTTAATTACCACTCACGACTAACATTATACATTAATTACGCGGACTGACTTCGAGTTTGTATAATTAGTCACATTTGTATATGTATAATTCACCAGAATATACAAATACATATGTATAATATACAATTATCTAACCTATATATATATACAATTCACCTCTCTCCCACTCTCTGCCCTCTCTCGCTCGCCTCTCTCCACCCTCTCCCAATCTCGCTTGCCATATATACAAATGTATGTGTAATATACAATTATCTAATATATATACATATACAATTCACCTCTCTCCCACTCTCTGCCCTCTCTCGCTCGCCTCTATCCTCCCTCTCCCAATCTCGCTCGCCTCTCTCCTCCCTCTCCCAATCTCGCTTGTCATATAATATACAATTATCTAACCTATATACATATACAATTCACCTTTCTCCCACTCTTTTCCCCCTCTCTTTCGCCTCTCTCCTCTCTCTCCCAGTCTCGCTCGCCTCTCTCCTCTCTATAACATATAGCTACGAATTGTAATTATCAAACTATAACTATGGAGAGTAATTGAGCTATTTTTGAGTGGCTATGTTCCCCTAAAAAGAATACTTCAAGTGTATACAAGGATACAAACAACTGAAAATCCTAGGAGCTGTATAATTTTATAATTTTGCTTGTATTCATTCACTGTTATTTCTCTTGTATTCACTATCTCTAGTTTGACTTATATTCATCTGGTCTTATTTCTCTTATATTAATTCTCTATAATTTCACTCGTCTACATTCACTCTTATTTCTCTTGTATTCATTAGTTCTAATTTCACTTGTACGTATTCATTCGCTTTTGTATCACTTGTATCATTAAAATATTTCGGAGGTGCAAAATCAAGGCAAAACTACAAAAATATAGAAATTTGCCAAAATATTCTTCCTTCAAAATACAGAAATACAGTCGAAAAGATGATAGTTTTCAAACATAACGAATTTGAAGCATTTGAAATTAATCAAGAGTAGGAGGTGAAACAGGAAGGGTAAAACGTTTTCACCTTTAAGCATTTGTATTGGAAAAGTTGTATGCTCAAAGTCTCTAATGCAGTCCTCTGTGAACAAAACGAGTAAAAAAAACAACGGAAAATTCAGAGAGCGAGAAAGAGAGGAATAAATAAGAGAGCCAAATGATTAGAAGACTTTTTCTTTATTGGGGAAAAGGATAAATATATCCCCGAATTATCGTAAATGGTATATCGGGTACCTGTGCAGCAATGACATCCGAATCTCCACCATCTGATTCCCCTGTCTTTTCATAACTTTTGACCAAATTTTGCCACAAACATTGAAAAAGAAATGTTTAAACTCAACACGTGTGAATAAAAGTTATTTCATCATGCTCCTTGGCAGTTTTGCTTTCAATTTATATTATCTGATCCTAGCTTGCTCCCTTAGTGACTCGACTCGCTAGTGCTCCTTTAGAGACTCAAACCTATAACCTCAAGGTAAGGGACTCGAACCTATAACTTTAAGGTTGGAGGTGAAGGACGCTTACCATCTAAGCAGATTCTAGCTCATTAAAGATGCAACAACAGACACATAACACACGTAGTAACATAGATATACAACTGTACCATCTCTATAACAGAATTGAAAAAACACAAAGCAAATCGAATCTAACTTCGAGCAATTAAAAAACTAGATTGAAGTCATACCTGAAGCTTATCACATCCGATAATTTTCCCTTTTTAAACAACAAAGTACCAGTATACCCTACATATACACACAAAAACACACATATTTCATACAAATATCATATCAAACCACAAAATTCACTATTATCAATCACAAACAAAAATTACAACACACTAGTCTAAGAATAAGTGTATACCTGCTCCGACGATGAAACAATCTTTGTTAAGCCTACTCCAGCGCGCATAGCCATGGCCGACGTTAGTCCGGTGAACAACAAACCCTAGTTTTTTTTGGTTTTCCGACGAGGAATATTGGAGTTGAATGTTGAGAAAGAGATTAATTAGTGAGATTGAAGCTTGATGGGCTTTTATAGTGGTGAGATAAAACGACGTAGTTTTGCTACTTATTTGGTTTTTTTTGTCTATGACGATATTACCCTTTTGAGATTTGTAGAGTCTTTACTTGTCGTTAGGGGTGTTCACGGTTTGGATAAAAATCGATCCAAACCGAAAAACTAAACTAAATCGATAAAATAAAACCGATTTTATTTGGGTTTGGTTTGGTTTGGTTTTAGATTTTTGAAAACCGATAGTATTTGGTTTGGTTATGGTTTTATTCAAAAAAAACCGAAGAAATAACCGAACCGATGAATTATATACATATATTTTATTAATATACATACTTAATATATTATTTTTATAAACAATTTTAAAGATCTTATACATATTTTCATTAAAATTTCTTTATAATTTACTTATTGAAAGCAAAAATGTCCGAGATGAAACATTTATTTTATTGATTTCATGTATATGAGTGTCTATGTCAATTCTTTGTGGGACTGAAAATGTTATTTTCTCTTGCTTCTAGGCCAATATAGTGAATTTTAAAGCTTTATTGATAGTAAATTTAGTGATTGAAAGTTTAGTAATTTAAGTCATTCTAACTATTTTTCGTTTTG
>JAJOOH010004417.1:0-14452 GCA_029582605.1 Solanum gracilifrons
TTTTTTTACCCTGCTTTACCCTGACCCCCCCACCCCTACCAGATCCCCTACCAAAATGAAATAATTTAAAATTTTGTTTTTGAACAATATTTTCAAATTTTGAAAAAATTAACTTTTTACCCCGACCCCCCAACCACTCCCAAAAAAAATTAAATTTTTTTATTTTATTACCCCTCCCGCCTTACCAGCCCTGCTCCCCCACCCCCACACACAAAAGAAATTTAAAATTTTATTTTATAAAAAAAAATTCAATTTGAAAGTTAGGTCCCGAGCTGGGTGTGGTTGGATCCCGATTCAGAAGTTGGGGTCAAAATCTTGATTTGGAAGTCGAATCATGGGTCTCACATCCATTGTTGGTCGGGGTTGGGTCCTGATTTGGAAGTCGAGTCTTGATTCGAGTGTCGAAGTCGAAATTCGGATTGGTTGATCGTGTTTAAGTTCGAGTAACGGAGTGAAATCCTGGGTCGGATATCCGATCTCAATTCGAATGTCGGATCTCGGATTGAAAGTCAGGGTCATGTCCTAGGTCAGATTAATCGGTCATCGGGGTTGTGTCCTAGTTCGCGTGTCAGGGTTATGCCCTAGATCGATTATTGAGATTGGTTTCTGAATTAGAAATTATTTCCTAAAAAGTATTTTCTACTCTCTAGTAAAAAATAAAATATATTTTCTGAAAATTGTTTTTTACTCACAAAACAAACACTAAAAATATTTCAGAATTTTTTTCTACCCATCAATCAAACATTAGAAAATAAGTCAGAAATTCACTTATTTTTTAGGAAAACATTTTTCATTGAAAACACTTTCCATACCAAACACATCCAAGTGACACTTCCATATGGCCTCTATTCATATTTATCTTTTTTCTTCTTTTTTGACCATTTTTTTATTTAATTATTTATTTTATTTTTAACATCTCAAAAAGTTTACATAGAACACCTCTTCAACATATACTCTTAATAATATTCATAACTTCATTTTCTTAATTTTCATAATCCCCAAAATTTAATTTGTTAGTTTATGACACCATTTAATATTCCTCTTCTTTATCTCTACAAATTCATATTTTGTATCAAGAAAATTTTCATTATGGTTAATTCATTCACTTCTCCATCACCATAGCATACACAAGGGTGAGAGGAAAATGTTAATCATCACATCATATGGTTTCTTTCAACAAAGACATAAAGAATCTACGAGTAAGAATGTTTCTTTTAATTTTTAAAATTATACTTTTATAATTTTAATCTATGTGATACTATTTATTTTTTAGAGTCAATTTAACTAATCTTTGAAACTAAATTGAATAAACTCAAGATCAACGAAATCATGGAGTACGTAACTAACAATAACGTATAAGTATATTCTTAATTTGTGCTTGTAGGGATGATCAAGAAAGTTGTGGAAGATAGAAAAGTAGAGAAAATGAATTTTGGAAGAAGATGACGTAGAGTCTTACAATAAATTATTATTATAGTAATTTTATCCCTTTAGTTTTTCCTTCCTCTTCTCTATTTTTCATTTATGTATTCTGCAATGACCCGGAAGGTTATTTTTGGAAATTTCCATTAAAATATTATTTTTCCCTCTCGATATCGACCCTTAAGCATTTCAGATTGAGTTTTGAAAGTTGGTTTCGAACTTTGAGAAAAAATTAAGCACTTTATGATTTTCATCTTTGAAAGGCTAAAGTTGTTAAAAAAGTGGTTTTCGGTGTCTTTTTGGAGTTTCAAGTGCAGGAATGGAATTCCGTTGATTCCATCAATGTGAAAATTGGTCTAAGAGAGTTGTTGGTTCAAGATTTGGTGTCTTTTTGAGGATTTGAGGTCCTAAGTTGGAAATTATTGAAATTTTTCAAAACCTAATTAAATATCATTTAATAGAGATTGTGTGGTAAAAACATATATCAATAATTGTTTTCTTAATGAATGTGTCAAGTCAAACAATAAGAAGTAAAAATGAATGGAAGGAGTATAAAATATAGCATCTTTTAAGATATATTAGAATTTATTTTTAAATCTCTAACATCTATCAATTTTTACTATACTATCATAGATGTTCTAGGTAGTCTAAGAGTCGGTTTGACATTGTTGCAAAAAACTGTTTATTTCTAAAAGGATTTTTTTAAAATAATTTTTTAGAAAAGTGTGTTTGACAAAAATAATAATTTGTGTTTGATTAATTCATTTGAAAAGTGTTTTTGATAAGCATGACGTGTTTGACTAATTTAAAAAAAAAAAGTGCTTTTAAGAGTCAAATTACAAAAAGGACAAGTATCGTTGTACTTTTAATATTAAGATTATTTTATAATTTTAAATTTCTATGATAAAAAATTTGATCGAACTTTTATTTTTATTAAATTAAAATACATATTCAATTTTTCAATCAATATAATACATAGTTTAATTAAAAAAATTAAATATTGATATAAAACTAACATGACGATTTAAATATAATTAAAAATATCAAATATAAAATAATAATAATAATAAAAAAAAAAAAAAATAAAAAATTACCATACAAAAAAAAAATTCTTAAATGAATTTAATCAAACTTATGAGATATGCTAATTAATTAAGGGTAAAGGGTCAAATTTGCCCCTAAACTATTCGAAAAGGTCTAGATATACCCTCCGTTTAAAGTTTGGCTCACTCATGCCCTCGCCGTCCAACTTTTCGTCTAAATATGCCCTTATGGGCGTTAGTTGGCCTGCTGGACATATCCAACTCATTTTCCATATCTTTAAATGCCACATGGAATTGCCATGTCATTTTGACTTTACCGCATGACATTTATATGAAATTTGAAAGGGATCAATTATGCCCCTAAAAAATTTGAACCCATAAACACCTAATCCGATCCATAAATCAACCTCCCTTTTAAATAAACTACCAGACCCATTTTCAACAATTTTGTTTAAATTTTTATTTTTTTCGATAAATCCCAAAAATTAGTAATTGATTAACAAAAAATAGGAAAAATATGAAAAAAATATAAAATTAACGCCAAAAATTCACAAATAAATATTTTAACCTTAAATTCAACAATTTCAACAATTTTTTTTAATTTTTATTTATTTCGGTAAATCCCGAAAATGAGTAATTGATTAATAAAAAATATAAAATTAACGCCAAAAAATCACAAATAAATATAGTAATCTTAAATTCAAAAATTTCAACATTTTTTTTTAATTTTTATTTTTTTCGGCAAATCCCAAATATGAGTAATTTATTAAAAAAAAATAAAAATTTAAAAAAATTGTTGAAATTTTTGAATTTAAGGTACTATATTTATTTGTGATTTTTTGGCGTTAAATTTATATTTTTTCCTATTTTTTATTAATCAATTACTCATTTTTGAGATTTACCGAAAAAAATAAAAATTTAATTTTTTTTTTGAAATTGTTGAATTTAAGGTTAAAATACTTATTTGTGAATTTTTGGCGTTAATTTTATATTTTTCCTATTTTTTATTAATCAATTACTCATTTTCGAGATTTACCGAAAAAAATAAAAATTTAAACAAAATTGTTGAAAACGGATCGGGTAGTTTATTTAAAAGGGGGTTGATTTATGGGTCGGATTAGGTGTTTATGGGTTCGAATTTTTTAGGGGCATAATTGATCCCTTTCCATTTTCATATAAATGTCATGTAGTAAAGTCAAAATGACATGACAATTCCATGTGACATTTAAAGAAATGGAAAATGAGCTGGATATGTCTAGAAGGCCAACTAACTCCCATAAGGGCATATTTAGACGAAAAGTTGGACGGCGAGGGCATGAGTGAGCCAAACTTTAAACGGAGGGTATATCTAGACCTTTTCGAATAGTTTAGGGGCATATTTGACCCTTTACCCATTAATTAATAAGGGATATATGAAAGAGATGTTTTGGTCTTGAAAAAAATTAATTCTATGCTACTGCTTTTTCTAAAATCAAGAATTTTTAGCTTATTTTCCAATAACATAAAAACTGCTTATGGTTCCATTTAAAAACATTAAAAATTTGCCAAACGTCTTATTTTTTTTTTTAAAAAAGTACTTTTTTTCAAACTAAATATTTTCGGCCTTCCAACAACAATCTCAAACACGGGTTAAGTACTTCCAACTTATTTAGAGCAAGTTAAACCAGTGATAAGCAATTACTATATAAAAAATGATCTTTAGCGGCAATTAATTAATGACAATAGCTTAATTGTCACTAAAATTGTATTTTTAGCGGCATTTAGTATTCTTTGTTAATGTTCCTAAAGCTTTTAGCGACACTGGATCCAATGACAATTAACTAATGCCGGTAAAAACTTTATTAAATTTTGTTAAAGTGTATATTTATTGCCGCTAAAATATTGTTTTTGTTGTAGTGAATGTGATATTCTATCATAGGAATATCCATCATTTTGAAATGATTTTGGAGTTGGCTTTAATCAGTTTTGCAAAATGTTAGTATTAAATGATTTAAATGTGAAATTATATACAAATAGCTGGTATGGTTTACTAGTTCAACTACCAAAAGTAATCAATTACCTAAAGTTTTTTCCTTTTTATTTGAAACCTCTTTTATTTTATTTTTCTTATTATTTGGTAGTAATTGAGTAATTGTACATGCTTTGTCTTTCTTACAATATCTTCTATCTATTGATGAAAATAGAGTAAATTTTTGAAAGGTTAATCGAGAAATTATCTTATAAAGTCATTTATATTTATTTTATATTAATAAAATCACTCAATTTAGTAAAATAAATCTATATGATAGATATAAAATAAATTTTTCTGTCACGTTACACATGGACCTCACAAAAAATAAATTAAAGAAAATTCATATTTTACACCCGACTCACCCACAATACCGTACTTATTATAATTATTAGTCAATAAAATTTATATAATTTTATAATACTCTTCAAATTCAATTTGTTTTTCGCAAAAAAATCAACCTCCAAAGTGTCAATTTGCACTTCTAATTTTTTTTGCGCTAAAGATATCGACCTTTGAATGTTGATGTTATTTTAAAAATAATAATTAAAGTATGTATAGAAACTTTAATTTTTTTTCAAAAAATATATTAATTAAATAAACTATAGCTTTTTCTCTGTTCAAATAAAAGAAAACATTAACTAATGAATAAAGAAAATAAACACAAAAATGGGGGAGCTAAATTGCTTTTTAATTTATCTATTTCCTGTTGAATTTACCTCTTCAATTTTTTTCTTTATTGATTTTTTTTTCCTCTCACGATTGTGGAAATGCATTATTTTCCCTGAAATGTCAATCCTTTATTCTTTTAAGGGATAAGGGTCTGAAAAATACCCCAATTTTGGTTAAATTTGTTGTTGCGATACTAAACTTTCATGAGGACCCATTACCTCCCTAGACTATTTAATACCGTATTTTAAACATATATATTTGCCCACGTGGACATAAAAAATAATGCAAACTTATAAATAGTAATGTGTCCACGTGGACACATATATACCTTTAAAATACACTATTAAATAGTTCAAGGGGTAAAAAATACGGTATTAAATAGTCTAGGGAGGTAATAGGTTCTCATGAAAGTTTAGTATCGCAACAGCAAATCCGACCAAAGTTAGGATATTTTTCAGACCCTTACCCCTTCTTTTAATATATTTTTCGTCTTTTCTTTTACAATTTCTTTTCTACGATTATTCCAAAAATAATTTAATTTCCTTTCAAAAAAATTACAATTATAGGTCGGTAAGTCGGGCACAAAGATATTAGTCTTTTATATTTTGTTTTATTTATGCGGTTCATATTTACTTGACATAAATTAATTTATATCCTTATATTTAAAAAATATGACAAATTTGAAAGACTGATTTTATAAGATGAATATCCTAAGTTGAATCGTTTTATTAATACAAAAAAAAATTAAATGACTTTACAAAATATTATTTTTTATAGTTGAGTAATTTTTTGAGATATTTATTCAAAAAATTACAATTAATAGCATATATTACTTTTCGAATGCCTACTATCTCCTAATCTCATAGACATTTAATAATTTTATTGACTAAGAACTAAACAGAAAACATTAATAATAATTCTAAATAAAAGTGGATCAAATACTCAACTTTAGTTATAAATAATAGCTATCCCTTAAACCCAAAATAATAACTTTATTGATTCAAAATTAGAAGAAAGCATTTAAACTAATTCTAAGCAAAAGTGGATCAAATATCAACCTTAGCTATAAATAATAGGCACTCCTATAAATCAAAAGAAATAACTTTATTGACTAAGAACTAGATAAAAAAAAAAGTTTCTAGTAATAATAAACTTGAATGGATCAAATACTCAACCTTAGTTATAAAGAATAGTTATCCTCTAAATCGAAAAAATAACTTATTGACTAAGAATTAAAACGTTTATAGTAATTCTTAACAAGAACGGATCAAATACTCAATATTAGTCATAAATAATAGTTATCCTTTAAATAAAAAAAGAATATTTATTGACTAAGAATTAAATAAAATACGTTTAAAGTAATAATTTAAAATAAGAACTAATCAAATATTCAGCCTTGATTATAAATAAAGCTATTCTTCAAATAGAAATAAATAAAGTTTTGATTAAGAATTAGACATAAAACATTTGTAGTAATTCTAAATAAGAGGGGATCAAATACTCAACTTTAGTCAAAATGATATATATCCCTTAAACCAAAGCTTTATTGATGGAAAACATTTATAGAAATTTTAAAATAAATTAAACAAAAGTGGATCAATTACTCAACTTTGGTGGAGACCTAATTAAGAAAATAGTTATAGCAATGGCAATGAGAGTTGCCCACCCTAAAATTGTGATAGTAATAAAAGTGGTAGTGAGAGTTGGCCACCATAAAATTATCCTTTCTTTACATATAATAAAATTGTTTCATTTTACTTTTTTTTAATCACATGATAGTTACGGTCAAACTTCGTCATAACAATCATCCGTTATAATTTTTTCTCCATAATCAATTTTTTATATCATATTTAATTTTTGTATAATAATACTCTACATATAATAACAGTGACATTTGTTATAGCTTACATTGTTTATAAAATTATCCTTCTATAGAGTCATACTCGAATATTATATTTTGTAAGAAATATATTATGTAAAAATATAATATTAAAATATTTATGATTATTATCATTAGTATCATGTACATAATAAATTTCAAATACAAATATATAAAATAAGAAATTGTATTTAATTGGTGACATTAGTTATGGTCATATTTCATGAGGAATATATATATATATATATATATATATATATATATAAATATATAAAAGAAGAATTTGTATTTAATTGGTGACATTAGTTATGGTCATATTTCATGAGGAAAGTCTAGCGATGCTTAGCTTTATATATATACTAGTAAAAGTAGCCCGGGCCCAACATGAGTATAGTGTAAGATTTTAAAAATATGTATATTAAACTTTTGACGGTGCAAATTTTTTATATTTGAGACTTGTAGTTGTTCTTCAGTGTCTTGAAAATTCTGCATCCAGGCACAGTTGATCTTTTGCTTACTTGTATATCTTTGTTGGTACCTTATACGCCAAAATTCTGCATTTACAAATATTAATCTAACATATGAATCTTTTCTATATTGATTTTGCTGAGTTCAAATACATTTCGTGGGAATTCATAAAGGCTTCCAAAAAAAAAAAAGATTTCCGGAGGAAACATTTACTTGGCAAAAGGACTTGCACAGTTTGATAAGAGCTCCAATTGCAAGTTGATGTCTCATCTCATGTGCACCATTGCCATTATTATTCACATTTCTGTGAATAAGATGAGGCTTCTCTATTGTGTTTTTTAAGAACTCAGGCATCAAGTTAGCAACAGAGGCTTCACAAAGCCATTTTGTTCTCTACTATGGTCTGCAATAATTATATTCAGATAGAATTCATCAATGTTCGAATAGTTGATGCTGATGTGGATTTTCAAACAAAAAACGTAGCCTATTTCTGGGAATTTTGGAATGAAAATTCTGGTATATTTATAAGCTTCCTGTACAATACCTGGGACTGACGTAAACTTCTTGTTGATTGTTGATGGTAGAGGTGAAATCTAACTTTCCGATTGGAGCAACAATGATTTACTCCTCAACCACTTGAAATATTTAATTTTAATACTCTCACTAAAAAAATGATTAACGACAAATGAGTTAGAAATTGAAAGAATCCAAAAAAGTTTATGAAGAAGGGGAAACAATGATATACGTAGATAGTTGAAGAAGGAAAATGTAGAATATTGGAACCTAAGTTGCTCGGATTCTCAGAAAATGTTGTTGCACCAGTGTTGGATCTTTCAGTCGAGACTGTTGAAAGTTAGCTAAGAAATTAAGAACACTCAATAAGTAACAAATTAGTAAACTTTTCTACTATGCGTTAAATAAAACTGGAAACAATTGTAGATGTACATACTTATACTTACAGAATAGAGGAAAAATGAATAAAAGAAAGAGTAGCCCTATAACATAAGTATGAGATTTACAATGTCTCACAGGAACTATATGGATACCACTATAAAAGAAAGTAAACTACACCTAAAAGCAGATACTTTTATAGATTAAGGATAAGAAATTGGAACGTTTTTTTGGTCTAGATAGCTAAATTTATCATTCCAACTTATATTTCTATAATCTCCATTAAAAATGATATAATATTATGGGTTAGGAAATCGCAGGGAAAATCAAAGGCACCCTAAATCTCCAAGTTAGAATCTTATTACACAACGGTTGTCGAGATAGGATAAAGGTCAGAAACAGCAAAAAGTGGTAAGTTAAGAAAGTTTAAAAATACAGAGAATCCCAAAGTCAAGAAGAAGAAGAGTTGAAACAGAGGGAAAAAACAGAAAAGCCAAAGGAACGTCAAAAAATTCTTGTATATAAACGAATTACAAAAGGATTGCAAAGTGAAATAGTGGAAGTATAGTTAGGGAATCAAAATCAAAGCAGTAAAAATACCACTGCGTGAACTCCACCAAAGTGCAAGGCTGACGAAAAGAGAAGAGGATGAGAGAGCAGAGGTGTGGAGATGGTGGTGTTTGCTGGTTGGCAAAATTTGCAGTAGGCATTAAGTGCTACCTTCCACGTCCTAAGTACCGAAGTAATTGCATTGATTGTAAGCCTCTGTTTCAATGAGTCGGAATGAGGTACATAAAGAATAGTCAAATTCATGTTGGAGAAAGCTAAGAAACCAAGTTAGAAACAAAGACACGCGCGAGAAATAATCCTACTTGTTCCTTGCGAAGTAACTAATATTAGTTGTATGGCTAACATGTTCAGCTACTTTTTCATAAGCATGGAACAATGACCAAAGACATGTAAATTGTCAATGGGATATGTTGTTATTGCATTCCAATTGCTAGAAACTTAATTGTGCACCAGAACATCCCAACTAAATGACTTATAACAACTACTAAACTACACTCGTTACAATGTTATTATTATATAGAGATGCAACTTTTGTCAGACGGGAATTGTGGTAATTAAGATAGGATAATGAGTAAAATACTTAGTTTTATAATGTTAAATTCATAATAGAATCAGTCAAAGTTTAGCTAAATCAACAATTGGTTGGAGGAACTTTAACAATGAGTATTAAGTTTTGGTCTACTATGTGAAGCCAAAAATAGGTCAATATTACTCGTATTCATTTTATATAGATCACTATTTTTAACTTCGAATTGCAATGCACATATCTACACATAACAGACATTCAGGGAAAGGGACAACCAAAGATGATGATTTTAAATTCCGATGATGATAAACACAAGACCCTAAGATGAAAGCCTCTGTAAAGGGTGAGCACAGGTGATTCAAAATTGCACTATTTACATCCCTTGTATGATCAGATGCAACAGTTAACACCTAAAAAGTACTCTGCAAGAAAAATAATTGATAAATTGTAGATTGAAGATTATCAAGAAATATATGGTTGGACATTTATGAGGTTCAATAGCATGCCATACTGGAAGTGATGAAAGAACCTCAAAGTTTATATAGGAAGCAAGCTACTGAACTCTATGGCAAGAATAACAACTGTCAACCGCAAAAGAGAGCATAATTTTGAAATAGCTCTTTTGCCACAAAGGTTCATATCATAACTTACTTGAATTTGAAGACACACTGCAGCAGGCCAATAATCTCATCCTGTGCTATTGACACGTCTTTCTGATTCAAGCAAGTGTCAATGATCATGTTAAATTACTTTCTCTAGGAATTTTCAGAAACATTATTTGAGGACTTTAGTGAAGAAGGATATCAAGCATATACCTTGACATTTGATCTGAATAAAGTAGCTTTTGGAGCTAATTGTATCATCACGAATATTACTCGTATTCGTTTTATATAGATCACTATTTTTAACTTCGAATTGCAATGCACATATCTACACATAACAGACAGGCAGGGAAAGGGAGAACCAAAGATGATGATTTTAAATTCCGATGATGATAAACAAAAGACCCTAAGATGAAAGCCTCTGTAAAGGGTGAGCACAGGTGATTCAAAATTGCACTATTTACATCCCTTGTATGATCAGATGCAACAATTAACACCTAAAAAGTACTCTGCAAGAAAAGTAATTGATAAATTGTAGATTGAAGATTATCAAGAAATATATGGTTGGACATTTATGAGGTTCAATAGCATGCCACACTGGAAGTGATGAAAGAACCTCAAAGTTTATATAGGAAGCAAGCTACTGAACTCTATGGCAAGAATAACAACTGTCAACCACAAAAGAGAGCATAATTTTGAAATAGCTCTTTTGCCACAAAGGTTCATATCATAACTTACTTGAATTTGAAGACACACTGCAGCAGGCCAATAATCTCATCTTGTGCTATTGACACGTCTTTCTGATTCAAGCAAGTGTCAATGATCATGTTAAATTACTTTCTCTAGGAATTTTCAGAAACATTATTTGAGGACTTTAGTGAAGAAGGATATCAAGCATATACCTTGACATTTGAACTGAATAAAGTAGCTTTTGGAGCCAATTGTATCATCACGACATTCAAGGGTGGCAGAGCTGTCACAACCTTCTCTTATGCACCTAAGAATTTTCTTAAATTGTCCTGAGACGATCTATGATGTATATTGTAATAATATTAGCTTCAGAACATGAGACTTTAAGTTACATGCCAAATCATTTACTAAATTTTGTCACTTAGGAGATAGATACTTTGGAAAATTTTGCGTGGAAGTAGACACTTCAGATTTGCCATGCGGTGAAGTAAAAGAAGTTCAGAGAAATGTCAAATATGAAAGTTTATAGTCTTGAAAGAAAAACGTAAACATAATAGGACAAAAAGAGGGAGAAAAAGAAAGGGAGTACCTGAATTTTTTTTGCACCACATAATTTACAATTTGGGACAACTTTGAGAGGTATATACTCAAATTGAGATTCATTAACATTTATGTGACAACCTCTGCTGGACCTATTTCCTATATATCACAAAATTGGTTAGAGCTAAAAGGAAAATAGTGAATACTATTCTATGTGAGGAAAATAGCGAATAGTGTTCTATGTTGAAATTAAAACAAACCTCTATTTGATATATTCACCGTGGTAAGAATTCAGGGGTCAGTAGCTGATGTGGATCCTAATATAGAAGTAGTTATGAATTAGACAAGCAAATGCCTTATGGCTGCCGAAAGCTAACAAAAATAATATGATTGTTATACTCGCCTGTTTCAAAGACACAGGAAGGATGAAACAAACTTTTCCCTTTTGGAGAAGTGACAGTCGAAGTCAAAGTATGAACTTCAGATGTAACAGCTAATATATAAAGATGAAGTACGTCAAAGCAGATCATGCATGTATATAATTTACATATGCATACAGAGGCATACAGGTATGTAAAGAGCATAAATTTAACATACTAACCTTTTGTTGATGTAACATAAGGCTCTCTTACAGGAACTTGTAGAAGACGTCTTCTTGACTTGAGGTCTCTTGTGCGCCTTTGTAATAGTAATGTCTCTTTTTGAGCTGGCAACATTTCCTTATATTTTTTGCGCCGATTGAATCTCATTTCAGCGGTTGTATTAGAGAAAGATGGGCATTTGTTCTTTTGCTCTGAACGTGTCATCTGCATACAAACAGCCAAGATATTGCACACGCAGATAAAACATGTATGCATTAATGAAATTGCTCGACTGAAAGTTAGTGTAATCTGGTCTAATTTGGTTATTTTGTGCTTCTGCGTATTGCCGTGCTTTAATGGAAATATCTTTTGTCTGTTGTGTTATGCCTATCTGATGTTAGCTAGTACTAATCTGCTAAGATGAAGTTTTCGGGTTACAACATGCTCATTTGCTGATTTAGCTTGCAAAAGTGCGACGTAATGTTTTACCTCGGTCGACATATATAGTGAAGAAGTTGGATTTATTGACTATTTATTCCCAAAAGAAGCAAAAAAAAAAAGGCATCAACAAATTTCAGCCAACATCCTTTTTTGGCATGTGAATTCAGCTAAAAGTAAAAGCACGAATTTGACCAAAATCTCAAATTTCCATTTGTCATATGAATCCATATTACAGTAAAAGCATTAATTTTATCAAAATCTTACCTACCCATTTGAAGAATTGGACAAATTTTGGGTGGAAATAACCCATAACAGTAAAAGCATTAATTTTTTCAAAATCCTACATACCCATTTGAGGCATTGGCTGAATTTTGGGTGGAAATAACCCAAAAAGCATTAAAAGAAAGAAAAAGAGGAGAAGGTGTCAAACCTAGGCAAATGTGTATGTGCTTTATCAAATACTTACCTAATAAAGTAGAAACAACCTCTGCAATCGAAAAAGAACAAAGAAAGTGCACAAGAATTTTGAACAGCTATGAAATCTTGCAAGCAACTGAGGTAGAGGTAAATGGAAGTTGTGGTTTTCGGTTGGAAACAACGGAGGTGTTGGAAGATGGAAGCTGTAGTTTTCGGTGGGATAAAATTTGAGGACGCGTGTTAAAGCCAGAAAGAAGCTAAACAGTAAAATGACAATAATACCCTAATGAGCAAGCACACATGTCGACGGAGTGGTGCTTGGTCTGCTCCAACTCCCTCTTATATAATAAGAGAATGTTATATTATATTACCTTAAAAACATGAACTCCTAACTTGAATATTAAATTACTATAACATCCCTAACTTAGGTTGTAACTTTTCTGATAAGTTGTGATTTTTTCCAAAGGATTGTGATTTTTCGATGAGTTGTGACTTTTTCAAAGAGTTGTTACTTTTTCAATAAGTTGTGAATTTTCCAAAGGGTTGTGACTTCACGAAACGGTCATGACTTTTCAGATAAGACACAAAAACTGGTTGTTCATACTACCCTTTGTGGACTATAAATAGAGGGGTTTCCTTTCATTTTTCAACCACAATTTTTTTTTTATCTTCTACTCTTCTTCTTCTTCTTGCATTTAAAAAAATTTCTTGTGATTTATTGTCGTTGAGTGAGTTCGAAGTTCAGCGGAATATGAGGTACCACTATTTTGATTAAGTAAGTTGTTCTATCCTAAGAGGGTATATTTCTTAACCTCGAGTACTTAAGAAAAATAATTCTGATGATACAAAATAATTATTTTTTTGATTAGTATATACATTAGTATGTAATGTTCCAATGTATGAAGTTAACATGATGATTTGTTTTTGTTAAAAATTTCTCTTGTGATGTAAATATATGCTTCTGAATATCTTTTTCCAAAATTATTAAACTTCTCAAGAGTTAGAGAATTGTCACGATTTATTTTTTGATGCGCAAGACAAAAGAATGACTTTATTTACCAATGCTTCTTATGTAATTTAGATTGTCAGGAAATTTGCATCAAAATATTTATTACTATATAAACATTGACCTTTTGTTTTACTGAATTTACTATTTCTTAATATTTCAGTATTTTCAATGAAGAAAAGGTCATATTAAAGTTTGTATTAGTTTAATTTAGGGACAAGGGTCTGAAAAATACCACAACTTTGGTCGAATTTGCTGTTGCGATAATAAACTTTCATAAGGATCTATTACCTCCCTAGACTATTTAATACCGTATTTTTTACATATATATTTGCCCACGTGGACATAAAAAATAATGCAAAATTATAAATAATAATGTGTCCACGTTAGATTTACGTGACTTGAACAAGATAATTTGTACATGTTAACATGTGGATTGATAATTGAATCTTGTGAAATAGTTACTTCAAGTCCGACTTTGAGTCTTAAGGAATCAAAGTTATGATTCACAAACTAAATATCAATTTGTTTGTTGATGTTCTTGGGAAGAAAGAAATGTGTTTTCTCTATTATTTGTTTTCTGTTCTTGCACATCAAATATTAATATACATATATAACAACTCACTATAATAATCATGTAATATTACGATTTGATTGTATCAATGTACTATACATTTCTTCCTTTAGTTATCACTA
>JAJOOH010004418.1:0-12053 GCA_029582605.1 Solanum gracilifrons
CAAGGTTCTATAGGCCCTTTCCCTCTTCCATGGCTTGTTACCCCCACACACTTATCCCTAGCTTAGCCTACTGATTTCGAGATATTACATTATCTCCCCCTTGGGAACATTCTTCCTCGAATCATGTTCTAGACACCTTAGGAAGGAAAGAATCAAGACTAGCAGCCTATCATACATGCAACATCATAACGACGCATAACACAAAGGAGGAAACATCAACTCCAAACTAAACACATTCTATACATCACAAGGAATTAGGAACTACATCTAACTAACCATTATGCATGAAACTCTCGACATTTATCATGTTCTAGGAGGAATTACCTTCTCCAAGCTCAAAAGCATGCTCAACACAATCTCATGGAGCTAATATGCAATTTATTCTAAAAAAGCATAACTAAAGCATGTTCAACAATTCATCTCATGAAGTCTATAAGCATCTCACACTCAATACTCAACAACATGAGGAAAATACATCATAAAAGTACTTTTCTTTCAAAATTTAAGCTTTTTCATGAACATCCAAATTTAAGGAAATCATGGAAGCCCATAAAACACACATGACTTCAAACAAAAGCAAATCAAGAGGAACTCATTACCTCAAGCTAGAATAGGAGCAAAAAAATGAGGATACTGGGACATCATATCGGCCTCGGCCTCCCAAGTTGCACCCTCAACTAGATGGTTTCTCCATAACACCTTCACAGAGGCAACCTCATTGTTCCTCATCTCTTAACTTGCCGGTCTAAGATCTCAACAGGAACTTCTTCATAAGAAAAGTTCTCTTTCACTTCCAACCCTTCTAGGGGAATTATGGATGTCGAATCTCCAACACAGTTTTTCAACATTGAGACATGGAAAACTGGATGCACCGACACCAATTCATTTGGAAAACCAAGCTCATATGCAACCTTACCAACACGTCTCAAAATTTGATATGGGCCTATAAAACAGGGACTAACTTTCCCTTTCTTACCAAACCTCATTACACCCTTCATGGGTGAGATTATTAAGTAAACCCAATCAAGCACATCAAATTCAAGGTCTCTCCTTCTAACATCCGCATAAGACTTTTGTCGACTTTGGGTAGCTCTCAACCTCTCTCTAATTAGTCAAACATTTTCAATAGCCTCATGAACTAACTCGGGTCCTATCAAAGCAACCTCACCCACCTCAAACCATCCTATAGGATATCTACACCTCCTACCATAAAGGGCCTCAAACGGAGCCATACCAATACTCGAATGGTAGCTATTATTATAGGTAAATTCTATCAAAGGCAAATAGTCATCCCAATTTCCTTTGAAATCTATCACGCATGACCTCAACATGTCTTCCAATGTTTAGATTGTTCGTTCTGCTTTCCCATCTATTTGGGGGTGAAAAGCGGTGCTACGCTTAACTTTTGTGCCAAGACCCTTTTTGGAAAGACTTCCAAAACTGTAAAGTAAACTGAGTACCTCTATCGGAGATAATGGACAAGGGCACTCCATGAAACCTTACCATCTCTCTCAAGTACAACTTAGCATAATCTTCCACCTATTGGGAACCTTGACGAGAATGAACTGGGCCGACTTTGTCATTCGGGCTACTATAACCCAAATTAAATCATATTGATGCCGAGTCTGTGGCAACCCTACTTTGAAGTCCATATTCAAATCTTTGCACTTCCAAGTAGGAATGCTAATATCTTGGGATAAACCTCCCGGTTTCTGATGCTCAACCTTCACTTGTTGGCAATTAGGAAACTTAGCCACAAATCCCGCAATGTCCTTCTTCATCCCATTCCACCAATAGATCTCCCGCAAATTCACGGTACATCTTGGTGGCTCCTGGGTGAATAGAATAACGAGAACTATGGGCTTCTGACAAGATCTATTCCCTCAAGTCATCAATATTCAGAACACACAAACGACCTTGGTACCTTAGGACACCATCTCCCCATAGGGAGAAAGCCTCTACAGATTTCTTTAGTACAACTTATTTTAATTCTACTAAGGTCAGATCAAGACATTGCTTTTCTTTGACATCCGTCACAAAAGACGATTCAGAACCATTATGGACCATAATACCACCCTCGGTGGAATCCAGTAGTTGAACTCCTAATCGGGAAAACTTATGAACATCTCGAACCAACTCTTTTCTCTCATCTTCAGCATGTACAACACTACCCATGGATAACCGACTAAGGGCGTCCGCCCCCATATTTGATTTACCAGGATGATAGAGAACACTCAAATATAAGCGATTGTTTAGTCAACTTATTTGATACGCTCAAATTACACCTCCCTAAAGAAGTATAAGCGATCGCTATCAAGTAAAGAACCCAACTTGGAGGTTGGGGTCGATCCCACGAGGAATATGATTTAGACTTAAACTTGACTTACGATTATATTCGTTTAGTCAACTTATTTCCGAGACAAGTAAAAAGGGGGGGGGGGGTGTGTAACAAATAACTGATTGTAGTTTACAGAACAAGCGAGCAAGATTCGAACATCAGTTGTTATCAATAAGAGAAAGTAATTAGGTTGTATGTGTTCCCCATAAGCTCATAACGCGGTAATCTTAGTAATAGTAATCATTTTCTAGTGTATCACAAGCAAAGTGGTAAGTTATTTATCTCTAAGTCCTTGGTCTGGCAAATAGAGAATTTCACCCCGCACCTTGGTCCGGCTATGTGTGTATAATTTACTAACCCTTTACCTTTACCTCATATTAGACATCACATCAATGTATAGCTTAGTTTTCACCCTCGCACCAATTAACATTAGACTATTAGATAGTATCACACTAAATCTATGTTGATAATTCTTTTCTTATTAACTACCTCCTTCGTCCGGCAAGTAACAACAAGGTGAGTTCTAACGTTGCGCACCGTTAAAAAGACTTCTAAATGAAAGAATTATCAATGCATGCAATAACACTATTCAAGAATTACTTAGTTACTATTCATACTTTGTTAATCGCTAATGGTTCACACAACCCTAGTTGTGGATTTAGTTACTCATGCTAGAAAGAACACAATTCATAGTTGTATAAGAAGAATTCATGAGCTTACTATTAGAGTAGAAGAAATCCAAAAACCCAACTTGAATTGCAAAGTTAAAATCTTCAAAATGAACTTAGGAAATCAAGAATTGCTAGAATTGCAAGTTAATCTCCAAAGCCAAAAACTAGAACTAAAGTAATAGTGTCTACCCCTAAAAATGAGGTTTACATACCCTATTTATAGAAAACAGAGTTCTAAACAAAAAGGAAACTAAAGAAGGAAATAAAGTTTCTGGATGCGGTTTCGATCTACGACACTGACCTACGGACCGTGGACTGACCTACGGTCCATAGGTCCCTTCCGTGGTTTGGGACTTAGGCATTCTTCCAAAGCTCAAAATCTTCAGCTCTCAGTAACAATTGACGGATCAACAAGATGGACCATGACTCGATCTACGGTCCATGGATCCTCCTCCATAGCTCTATACTTAAACATTCAAAATCAGGTACTGGAACCCCTTTCTCTGAATCATTTGACAGACCTGCAGGATGGCCCGTAGGTTGACCTACGGTCCGTCGTTTGTAACCGTTGTTCCATAATTGGTCAAGAATTCCCTGATTTTTCTTCAAGCCATGCCTGTCCATCTACGCCTACCACCTACAGTCCGTAGGTCACGTCCTCAAATGCCCTTTTCTGATATGTATGGCTTAGTTTTCACCCTCGCACCAATTGACATTAGACTGTTAGATAGTATCACACTAAATCTATGTTGCTAATTCTTTTCTTATTAACTACCTCCTTTGTCCGGCAAGTAGCAACAAGGCGAGTTCTAACGTTGCGCACCATTAAAAAGACTTCTAAACGAAAGAATTATCAATGCATGCAATAACACTATTCAAGAATTACTTAGTTACTATTCATACTTTGTTGATCGCTCATGGTTCCCACAACCCTAGTTGTGGATTTAGTTACTCATGCTAGAAAGAACACAATTCATAGTTGTATAAAATGAATTCATGAACTTACTATTAGAGTAGAAGAAATCTAAAAACCCAACTTGAATTGCAAAGTTAAAATCTTAAAAACGAACTTAGGATATCAAGAATTGCAAGTTAATCTCCAAAGACAAAAACTAGAACTAAACTAATAGTGTCTACTGCTAAAAATGAGGTTTACGTACCCTATTTGTAGAAAACATAGTCCTAAACAAAAAGGAAACGAAATAAGGAAATAAAGTTTCTGGACGCGGTTTCGATCTACGACACTGACCTTCGAACCATGGACTGACCTACGGTCCGTAGGTCCCTTCCGTGGTTTGGGACTTAGGCATTCTTCCGAAGCTCAAAATCTTCAGCTCTCAGTAACGATTGACGGATCAACAGGATGGACTGTGACTCGATCTATAGTCCGTGGATCCTCCTCCGTAGCTCCATACTTAAACTTTCGAAATCAGATACTGGAACCCCTTTCTCTGAATCATTTGACGGACCTGCAGGACATCCCGTAGGTCGACCTACGGTCCATCGTTTGTAACCGTGGTTCCATACTTGGTCAAGAATTCCCTGATTTTCCTTCAAGCCATGCCTGTCCATCTATGCCTACCACCTATGGACCGTGACTGGGCCTACGGTCTATAGGTCACGTCCGTAGATGCCCTTTCCTGTAACATTCTTCAGGTGTCTCTCTCAACTTCCACGTCCGAACATATTTCCTGCAAACAAGATAAAAACACACTAGTACCAATACAAAATGGTTCTAGACACATACAACTCTCAAGTAAAATTTACTAAAAATACCATAAATTCACGGTATATCACACATAAAGTACTAAGTATGGAAGCCATGCATAAGAATCCTTAAAATATGCTTTAAAAGGGACATTTAGTTGTAATCATGCATTTATCAAGTTTAAAAGCCATCATGCACATTTATGAAGAAACATAAGTCAAACCATATCATAAGAAACCCCAAAGTTATACTAGTGCAATGCAAAGGAAAGATCCCATAACCCTACCAAATGCCAAGTACCACCTTTGGGTCACCAACATCATACATACCATACATTAACCTCATTCATAGTCAATAATCACATACAAGGAATCATTCGTATTCACAACTTGTAGCAAGTAAAGTCAACGTTAACAACCATACATATCATACATACATAATTCATAAGTCTTTATAGCATAAATGAACCTTGCCACAACCCCTCTCAAAGCCCACTTGTGCAATGCATAAATGGAGTCCCATACTCCCACTCATACTAAGTAGTACCTCTTGAGAAATCATAGTTAAAGTCCATGTTTTTAACATAATTCATATTCTTATCATATAGGGAAATTTAGCCTTAACCGACATAGACCATGTGAGGTACATGGAATCCGGTGTCTTACTCCCTCACAAAAAAGAGATGTCCTACTTGCCTAAGGTAGAACTTCATATATTAGCTTTTAGGTGGATCCACTAGCTAAAGACATATGTGGGCACATAGTTATGGGATAAGGAGATTGCTACTAGAAACCCGGACTTTCTAACGCAAAAGGTTTCCATCTCATGAGATAACATACATTGGGAAGCCGTACTTTTTAACGTAAAAACTTCCATCTCATTTTCATATCCACTCGATGCTAAGCATAATTCCCTTTAAAAGTCATATTAAGTCTTTAGTTAAGTTCATGTTTATGAAAGAATGCACTAGGCACTCAAGTCAACATGGTGTCACAATAGCTCACAAATTCATTAGGTGTGAATGTACTTTCAACTTTAGAATCATCAATATGTGAGTAAACCTTTCACATCATATTCATAGTGTGTTCATGAGAATAGCCTTTCATTCAACAAAACAATGCTATCATAGTCATAACATATCATACATAGTCATGTGTAAGGGTGGGGGTGGGGGGGGGGGAATGATCTTACAACAATACCACAATTACATAATCATCATAGGATCTTCACTTTCTAAGTGAATCACAATCTCATACATAATTCTCATAAAGAGGTACAAACCCTCATACCTTTGCCCTACAAGGGCAATGAATCACAATCAACCCCAACATATATAATTACTACATAATATAAGAGGAATTTTATGATTCAATAACTAATTCATCATAAACATAATCAATTGACATAATTGTAATACCAACCTACCCACATTATCAATTTATGATTTATCAATATGGGGAAACATGGGTCTATGGGGAGTTTTCATCATAAAACAACAATAATCCATCAATCCCACCATAATTCATCATAACCAACCAAAATTAACCATAAATAAATAATTGAAAACGTTTTGGAAGGAGACCCATGTCATAGATTGAAAACCCTAGGTTTGGGGAAATTGGAATCTTGAAAACCAACTTTTGAGGGGACTCTATGGGTGGAGACTACCCATAGATAAAAAGCATTCATACCTTGATTATAAATCCCCAATAAATTTGAGGAAAAACCTTTGAAATCCACAAACCCTAGCTCCAATGGCTCCTTTCTTCTTCCTTGAGTTTAGAGAGAGAAATATTGAGAGAAGAAGAGGTTTTTGATTTGATTTGGGTTTTTGTGAATAATGACTAAAAAATAACTTATATAGTACCCCCTAAAAATACCCAAAACAACCCCACTTTAATTGGATAAAAATAGGAAATTACATAATTGACCCTCACTAAGTCTATAGCGACCCTTTCGGAGGGATACTACCACTTAACGAGAAACCTAATTTAATACTTGCAACATTTAAAAGAGATTAACAAAGGTCATATTGATTTTAATCTAGTAGAGGGATTAGGTTCATAACGAATAATTTAGTTAAGGATAAACATCTTGCCCATTTAAACATTTATTTGATGTGCGCGGAATTTAAACTTATGGCAGACAAACCCTTCCAAAATAATCTAAGCAAATAACTTCTGAGATTTTCATGCATATATTATCCTCACACTTAAAAATGATATAAAAGGAATATTTCCAACTTCTGAGTACCAAATTTAGCCGGTTCATGCTTCACACAAACATCCAAACCAATAGTAAATTTAGTATATTACAAGACTTGGGTTTAAACACCCCCAAAAAGAACAAAACATATAGTATTACCTATATTACAACCCATAGTGACATGATCAAATTAGCCTTCAAAGCTCATGTAAGCGTACAACACATAGATCATGTACAAGTCCCAAGGTTTATACAAAATATTGATGCCTATATGCAAATGTGATATCTTAAGGCTCTCAAAATCTCCAACTCCAATGGACAACTTCATGCCTCCTCTCGATCATTCCCTACGATAGAAACAAGTATCGCTAAACATATAGATTAGTGGTGTAAAAACTATAGGTTCTGAGCTCTTAGATTCACAAAGTTACCTTGCTCAAGTCATAGGCAGAATAATAGAAACATAACAAATAAATCAAGTAAACAATATATAAACAGTATCAAGTTTGATATTTAGAGATCCAAATATCAAGAACACTCATAGCACCATTTTCCAAGAGATTCAACAACAAGGCTCGCCCAATATATACATCATGTCGTCACACCAAGCACAAGCAGGTATCAAAAAGGGCCGACGCCCTGTATCAAGAAGGGTCAAATCCCAATAATCAAGAGAACCAAGAACCATATTAAAAATGGCTTTCTAGTTCGTACTTAAAATGGACAACTTCCATTCTTAAGACAGACTAAAAATCCAGAGACAAGATGGCAAATTATCCGAATCAAGAGGCATGCCAATAGTGACAAAGTCACAGCCACAAGAAGGAGAAGGTCCCAACAAGAGTGCCAAGTGATCATATAATCCGTACAAGTGGGCGAGTTACACAAGGGTCTTTAACGTCTTAAAGGATACCAACACGATAATGCAAAGTGACAAGAGGTAACCAAGGTACCAAGATCAACTTTCAGATATACCAGTGGTTAAAAGAGTGCAAGTACAATTTTATACACAAACCTCAGTGCTTAGCTTAGAAACAGTCCAACACAACTTCAAGAGTTTAAACCGTAGACCAACCAACGTATCAAGGTCCTCAACTTGTTCACGAGTATATACAACCTTAAAAATACAATTAAATAACTTCTTTAATTCCTATCAGCTCAATAATGTTGATGTAAAACAGGATTCTCATCACAGGTAAGCTTAGCCTGTACAAATACGACTATGCTCCCAAAACAGTAATTCATGCCAGCCTAGTACCTTATGTCGCAACTTAGATTTAAAAGGAAAAACGGCAAAAATAGACTTTATAACCTTCATGAAAGATGTATATACATATCTTAGGGTTGCAATCAAACAAGAATCACCATAAAATAAATTCTGTACAAAAAGATATATTCAAAATACTAACAGTTGTTCATACAGGATTTGTAATTTCAAAATCTGGATAGAACTTTTCCTATGTTGCATCCCATATTGAGAATTAATAACATCTAAATTATAGTTTTACATAAACATAAGAGTTGTAGGTCTACGAATTAGCTTTCCAAATCATATTTATTCAGTGTAACTAAGTTCTAGAGAAAGAGATATGCATAAAATACCAAACACTACTCAACTCAAAAACAGATTTCGTCACTTACCAAAAAGAAGTGTCTCTCGAATTCCAGCCAAAAGGGCCAAGTTTTTCTCTTGTGATTTTGAAGAACAACTTGTTAGATAATGTTCTAAGGTTCTTATACTTCAGGTGAGACGAATTTTACTAGAAGAGGTGTCAAAATATTGTCTCAAAAGTGAGGCTAGTCACATGTACAACTGTCACTAAAAGGGCTGCCCAAATAAAAGTAGGCTGCCCAAAAAGCATACATATATACCTATATGTATAAACCTAATACCAACACTTTCAATTTATATGTAATTCTAATTAGAAAATTACTTAAATACCCCCATACAATACCTTAAATTACGATCATAATTATGTTAAGCAAGGTTGAAAATATCACAAAATTTCAAGTTCCCAAAATGAGAATAAAATATATTGTAGTAATTAAGCAATGGTAAATCGACATGCGACTCTTGGTTAGTATTTCGGGGTTTTACAACTATCTCCTCCTAAAAGAAATTTCGTCTCGAAATTTACCCTAAACTAATCCCAAAACAAGTGCGGATACTGGGTCCTCATGTCTTCTTCTCTCTCCCAGGTAGGTTCATTTCCAGAATGGTTCCTCCAAAGTACCTCTACTAAGGGGATTCGCTTGTTTTTAAGTTGATTTACTTCTCGAGCTTGAATTAGCATAGGTTCTTCATTATACGTCAAGTTAGGATTAACCTCAATAGATTCAACTCGAAGAACATGAGTTGGATCAGAACGATATCTTTTCAACATAGAAACATGGAAGACATTGTAGATCTTGTCTAACACCGGTGGCAAAGCTAATTTATATGCAAGTGATCCAACCCTTTCAAGTATCTCATAAGGTCCAATAAATCGAGAATTAAGTTTTCCTTTTTGGCCAAATCTCATAATCTTTTTCCATGGAGACACATTTAAGAATACTTTATCTCCAACTTGATATTCAATGTCACACCTTTTAAGATCAGAGTACGACTTTTGTCTATCCAAAGAAATGGTTAGACGATCCTTAATAATTTTTACCTTGTCCTCTGTTTGTTGCACAATTTCAGGACCAATAAGCTTTCTTTCACCAACTTCACTCCAACAAAGAGGGGTCCGACATTTTCTTCCGTATAAGGCTTCATAGGGAGGCATTCCAATACTCGATTGGTAGCTATTATTATAAGCAAATTCTATCAAAGCCAAGTGTTTGTCCCAACTACCCTCAAACTCCATAATACAAGCTCAAAGCATATCCTTCAAAATTTGTATCACTCTTTTCGACTGGCCACTTATCTGAGAATGGAACGAAGTGCTAAATTTTAACTTAGTACCCAAAACTTCCTGCAAGCTTCCCCAAAATCTAGATGTAAACCTTGGGTCTCGGTCAGATACAATAGACACAGGGATCCCATGTATTCTTACAATCTCATTAATGTACAATTCGGCTAAACGCTCAAGTGAGTAATTCATCCTAATTGCTAAGAAGTGAGCACTCTTGGTTAGCCTGTCCACAATCACCCATATTGCATCATGATTCCTTTGAGTGTGAGGAAGTCCACAAACAAAGTCCATAGTTATTCTCTCCCATTTCCATTCCGGCATCGACAAGTGATGTAGTAAACCAACTGGGACCTGATGCTCTGCCTTTACTTGTTGACAAACCAAACATTTGGAAATGAACTCTGCAATGTCTCTCTTCATACCATTCCACCAATAATGTTCTTTGATTGTCTGGTACATCTTTGTACCTCCAGGATGCATTGCATATGGTGCAGTATGTGCTTCATTTAATATTTCTCTCCTCAATTTTTCATCATTAGGGACGCATAACCTGTTTTGATAAAATAAGCCACCATCCTCCGCTTATGTAAAATCAAGCTTTTCCCTATTTTGAACTTCTCTTGTCAGTTTTACAAGTTTCTCATCTAACTTTTGTGCTTCTTTCACCTGTTCAAGAATGGTATCAGAGCTATGGATAATAAGAAACTAAGGAAGAAACATAGTAGACGGTTAAGAAAAATAAGAAGAAAATTAAACAAATTATATTCGGAATATAAAATACTCAATATGACAAAAACTGATAACGACAAATTGGATTAGTTAATAGATAATATATCTAAAATAGAATATAAATATATTCAATACTTAATGAAACAATGAATAACGAGAATGAAGAATATAGACAAAAACTTAACGAAATAATTATAGCAAAAAGACAAGAATTGAGACATAGGCAAAATAGACTTAATAGTAATATATTTGCAGGAATTTATAAAAAATCTATAATAGCACAGAGGAAAACTATTTTATATCTACAAATACAAATAGAAAGCTTATAATATATACTACAACACAACTCATAAATGAATAAAGAAGAATATGCAATAGATGAAAAAACATATGAAAACTATGATGGATTAAAAATAAAGATAATATTTTCTAATCTAGGAAGAAGATATAAGAAATAGGTGACAATCTAAATTTAATGTTAGAAAAAGAAACGGTAAAACTAGAAGATAGTTTAACTGCTATGATAAGAATAACAAAAGAAAATGAAGAGATAGATAGAAAAACGGAAATTGAAAAAATAAAATAACAAGCAAAAAAGGAAGTACAACAATTAGAAGAAGTAAAAAATACTAAAATAATAGAGCTACAAAAAGAGCTAACAATATTAAAAGAAATGTATGAAATTAAACAACAAGAAAAAGAACAAAAAACAAAATTAACAAATGAGATAATTAAATTTAAAGAAAAATTGCAATTACAAGATAAATTAGAAAAAAAAGAAGAAAATAGCCAAGATAATCTACCCGAAATAAGAATTGATGAAATAAACGATGATGATCTAGAACAACATTCGGAAACAAGCGAAACACATACGGAACTTTTAACAAACATAGATAATACAAAGAATTTAGAAGTAAATACAGAAGACGTTGACATGGACGAAAAACCTAGCACATCAGGAGTAAAAAACCCAAAAAATTTTAATCCAAAATATTATAATGAAAACTATGAACAATACGATAAAGTAAAAACTACATGGGATAAAAGATTAAATAAATAATGGACACCTAAACCAATAACTGGACAACATGATTTTTTAGATTTAGACTGTGTAGCAGATATAAATAAAACAATCCAATTATGGATGGGATACATATCAAAACAATTAATAGATAACAAGATAGTAATAATAGAGGAACCAGGATACATAGAAAGAACATTTATAGGAATAGTAAAATTATGGCTACAAAATTTAACAAGTAAAAATTTAACAACTTTAAGAAGTAATAAAAAATTCGATGGAGGAATAGCTACTACATCTATAGAAATACTATATAAATACGAAATAGCTATAAGAAATAAATTTAGTAGTATGACAACAGAGGTAGAAGAACAAAATAAAGAAAAAATCATAAATCGTAATCTAATGACAAAATTAGCAATATGTAATATGTGTTACATAGATGAATATACATGTGCATTTAGGGAATACTATTATAAAGGAA
>JAJOOH010004419.1:0-12699 GCA_029582605.1 Solanum gracilifrons
GCCTCGAAGCCACCGGGCCAGAGGCACCCCGCCCCTATGCCTCAAGGCCGCCCCCCACGAGGTACCTCCACTCCCCCCACTCGTACCTCGAAGCCACCACCCCCCCACACCGCGGCCTAGTGGTACATTAGGAATGGTACATGCCTAGTGGAATGTGATATTTCATATCTTTAATTTGTTTTTGTTTAAAACCAAGATATGAATACAATATTATGGTTTGCATTTATTTTTGTTTAGAGGAGTGTTGGAGTTATGCTAATGATGGTAATTATGGTGTTAATTATTTGTGATCCAATTGAGGTGGAGAATGCAATTGGGATTGACATAAATCCATGCACAGTTCATGCATGCAAGAAACATTGAAGGCCAAATACCAAAGTGCAACATGTGCAGCGGGCAACGGGGCCTGAAGGAAAATATTGCATCTGCTTGGAATGATACCGATATAAAAGACATTGTCGTATAATATAAAACAAAGTCTTCTTAAAACATGACATAACATTTCTATGCCTCTAAAGTCAAAATGAGAAATATAAAGTTAAAGAGAACTTCCTACTGAGAGAAATATTATTCTTTTTGGAAAGAAGTAAAAGGAAAGAGTGTCATACAAAATATAAAATAGACTAGAGGAAGTTTATAGTTCACAAAGGTGATGATTGATTGTCCCTGCATGAGATGTTAGGATCATTAATTGCTTCTGGAGTTTATATGAAGTGGAGATAAAAGCTTGATAGTACTTGAAGAGGAGGCATTCAGCTATCAAAAGTCATTAAGGGAAAGGAGAAGTTATCTCAACAGAAACCAAGGAATGGTGGCCATGGAAGATGATCTGGAAAGGGAAGATACCTCATAAAGTGGCCTGTTTTACTTGGCTAGTTGCAAGTCAAGCAGTTCTGACCCAGGACAACCTTATGAAAAGGGGCAGGCAGTTATTCTCTAGATGTTTTTTTTGTGAAGCTGAAATAGAGACAGTAAATCATCTTTTTCTGCAGTGTAAAGTGACTGGAAAATTATGGCAATGGTTCATCAATCTGAGGGGTATTGGATGGGCCATGCCAAGGCATACTTCAGAAGTACTACCATGCTCATAGAGATGGAAATCAGTCAGAACACAAGGAGAGATGGAAGATTGTCCCTTCTTGCATCTGGACAATCTGGAAGGAGAGAAACCAGAGATGTTTTGAGAACAAGAACATTCCCTTCCAAAGTATAAAGATGAACTGTTTAGCAACATTTTACTTTTGGTGTATACATTCTGTACCTAAGGATATAGGGGAAATTAACCTATTTCTAGACAGTTTATAAGGAATATAGGAGATAGATTTTGTTTTGGGCTGTCCTTTCATACTTTTGATGTAACTATGTAGGAGCACACTATTGGTGTACTCCTTTTGTTTATATTACCAGTTAACTTTCCCAAAAAAAAGGGGAAAGGAGAAGTTATTTTAGCAGTGATTGAATATTGGAAAATCATCAAAAATGATTGAGAGTTCAACACTTCAAATTATCTTAATTGAAACTTGATGCATAACTGTTTTGTAGGAGCTTATTTAGTTTCCAAGAAAATAAAACCATTGATAATTTAATAAACTGTGGATATCTTGGAGAGTTAATGCATGCATCATCCCCAGACACAATACCTGAAGCATAAAAGACAGATAAAACAATAGACATTAAAAGGAAAACAAATGAAGATGAAACAAAGAATCCTTAAGCTTCATGCGCTTTGGCGCAAGTAAACAGAAAAGATACTTGCCTCACCAACTTCTCCTCTGACACGATTTAGTGTATCTGCACTTGGATTACTTACTTGAAAAGAACTCCATTTGCTGATGCAAGACCCTTGAGAATTCATCATTCATGGAATAGGCAGGAGCATAAGAAGCCACCTTACCATAAGTTCTTCATGAACCTCATCTGAATATCCTCCAAGTATGAGAACGGAATCCTCCCTAGAACAGCATTCTCCGTTAGTGGCAGGAGTGAAGGATAACTTAAATGACTAACAGAATTTTCAGTCCTAAGCAACAGATATCCATAAAATATCAACTCATAAGTTTTCCAATGCCAACAATGTTTCTTTCAGGAAGTGCTGCAAGATGCTTGTTAAAATAAGTGTGAACTAGGAAAGTCAGAAAGGCATCTGTGAGATTTGCAGATGGAATCAAGGGTAATATTTGGGCCAACCAGAATATGAGAAGACACTAATTAGCTTCTATATGATCTTTGAAGTCACAAAAGTTGGTCCTTTCTCATATCGAACAACAAAGAGCATTAAACCAAAACACAAACACACGCATAAACATGGTTTAAGTTGAGGGAAACAGTGACCAAATGCTAAAATTAGATACTTAGTGGAATTCTAATCTTTATGCAACTATCAAACATCATAAGTGGAAAGCTTAGTATATCTTTTTCTACACTCCTAATAGTGTCTTTTGTACTCAAGAACAATTTAATCAGAACCGTTTAACTTGGTTATGGAAACTCGTGGAGCCTACTTAACTGTGATGAGCAATGGTGCACTGTTACTTTATTAGGGGGTACTCCAGATATGATCCAATTTCTATCAGAAGTTTATATAAGACAAATGTGGAATATCTAGTAGATATTGTAGTATATAGATAGATCTCATTTTTGAAAGGCTAAAGTAATCCAGAAACTTACAGGCAACAATTTGCAAGTAAAACTCAATACGAACAAATCCAACACAAACTAATGAAACTGAAGCTGAAAAGTGAAGAAGTTAATTCACTAACCCAGCCATGTAACCACAAGACCCTGCAATAACAGACATGGACTTGATTGCCTTAGCATTGGCATCGACCGCGTTTGCAACACCGAAGTCAGCAACTCACCATCCAGCAAGATGTTATTTGACTTAACATCTCTGGGTGGAGCACAGTCATGATGCAAGGAATAAGAGAGTCCCTCAGCTGCATCCATGGCTATCTTATATCTCATAGGCCAGTCTAGAAGGCCACTTTTGCTGCTGTGTAAACTTCCATTAGGCATATATAGTTTGCAATCCCTAGTTGTACAACAACACCATAGCTTAACAATATTCTTGTGTCGAATCTTTCCCAACGTCTCAACCTCTGCTTCAAATCCATCTTTATGCAACTATCAAAAGAAGGCAGACTCTGCACATTTTGTTATGTTTCTTCAACCCAAAGCAAAATACAGTAACCATTAACAACGAAAATAGAAAAGAGAGCAAGGTCTTAGTGAGCCTCAAGACTGCAACTTCTCTATGAGGGCAAACTAGCAGTTATCAGCATTACATCGCAACACCTCTCCATAATCCATCTATCTAACAAGTCCTTTGTTCACTTAAAACCTCTAACTCTCAGCATAAAGCTCTACTGGCAAGCTTTTTAGCAACTTCTTCATCAGTCAGCGGTAAATAATAGATACGGGGAGAGGCTTTGGTCTTTTTGAAGATGTCATCCAAAGTAATAACAGGTAACCAAGTGTTCCTGCCGAATTGGCTACCAACAACCCAAAGGGTCTTGTGAAATCCAAAAGTGAGAATTAGAAATTAAGATTCAAAACAGTGGTAGCAATTGATCAAGGAAAGTGTAAAATCGAATAATAAACTAAGCAGCAATACTAACAATTTGAACAATTCAGGTAGAAAACAGATGCAATAATGACAGAGGCAGCAATTGATCTGTGAATGAAAAGGGGTTTATTTATATAGAAGGAATTGGGGGGAATAAGGACAGGGCAAATTCTCAATTCGAAATTTGATTTTCGACAAAGAAATTGATGAACCTTAGCCGTCTGTATGGAGCTTGTACTGTTGTCGGGGAAGAAGACGATGAAGGTATGTTTGAATCAAGCAAGTATATCCAAAAGTGAGAATTAGAAATGTACAAATTGATTGAAAACAGTTGATGAAGAAAACTGGAAAATTGAATAATAAACTAAAAAGCAATTGAACAACGATTCATTCAGCTGAAGAAGAAGAAGTAAAAACATAGGCAAGAAACAGATGCAATAATGACAGAGGCAGCAATTGAATGAACGAATTGGGGGAAAATAATAGGGCAAAATGAACGAATTACTACTTATGTTTTTTTCTTTGTGTTGCAGGTGTGTTACCTGGTTATATATCAAACTATGCATTTTCAATGCTTCCACTAAAATTGGGATGGCGATTCATGCTTGGAATTGGAGTTATCCCATCAGTTATGTTAGGCATTGGTGTCCTTGCTATGCCCGAGTCACCACGTTGGCTAGTCATGCAAGGCGGGCTTGGAGATGCCAAGAAGGTTTTGGACAGAACTTCAGACACTTTAGAAGAATCAAAGACGAGATTAGCTGACATTAAAGAAGCTGCTGGCATACCACAAGATTGCCAAGATGAAATAGTTTCTGTCACACGAGAAAGCTCCAATGGTTCAGGCGTATGGAGAGATTTGTTCATCCATCCTACCCCCACCGTTCTTCATATTCTAATTGCAGGCATTGGTATTCATTTTTTCCAACAAGCCAGTGGCATAGATGCTGTTGTGCACTACAGCCCCAGGATATGAGAAAGCAGGTATATATTCATTCATTCTGACAACTCTTAAAGTTTAAACTGTTAGACGACGACTGACACATTTTTATTTACATAAAGGGATTACTAAACCAAGCTATAGGCTACTTGCACTATAGCTATGGGATGTATGAAGACATTCTTTACTTTAGTTGCGACATTTTTGGTGGACAAGATTGGAAGAAGAATATTACTTCTATCAAGTTGTGGTGGTATGATTCTGTCTTTATTAGCACTAGCTACAGGATTAACTATAATTGATCACTCAGATCATACGCTAAAATGGGCGATAGTGGTGTGTGTATGTGCAACATATTAAACAGTTGCATTCTTCTCAATTGGGATGGGTCCTTTAGCATGGGTATACAGTTCAGAAATCTTTCCATTGAGATTAAGAGCTCAAGGTTGTGTAGGTGTAGCAGTGAATAGAGCAGTGAGTGGAGGAATTTTGATGACATTTATATCTTTGTACAATGCTATTAGTATTGGAGGGTCCTTTTTCTTGTATGCTGGAGTTGCAATTGTGGCTTGGATATTCTTCTACACATTGTTACCAGAAACAAAAGGCACAACACTAGAGGAGATGGAACCATTGTTTAAGTGGAGATCAACCATGAAAGAGTTGAAGAGAAACAGAGTGGAAGGTGCTGATCGATATGGTTCTCTTCTCATAACTCAATGTCATATATATTACTAGTAACCATGTGAACCCATTACATATACATTTGAATTTTCCTTTTTGTTTCATGTATTATTGATAATAAGCAAAGTTGTCAACTTGTCATGATCAGTATTTAATTCAAGCAACTCACCCTTAAATCTCAAAATTTGGCACCTATGCCAACTCTCTAGCTTCACCGGTACACAGATTGTATTTACACAAAAAAGTGCAGTAAGTGAATAAAACAACATTTACCCAATAAGTAGTATCGACCCCTTCCCCCTCCTCCTCCCCCGTCACTGATATTGACGAGGTCTTGTTTCAAAATACTTACTTAATCAATGATGTAAAGATTAAGAAAATTGTTGAAAACAGTTGATAAAGAAAACTGGAAAATTGAATAATAAACTAAAAAGCAATTGAACAACGATTCATTCAGCTGAAGAAGAAGAAGAAGTAAAAGCATAGGCAAGTAACAGATGCAATAATGACAGAGAAGGCAATTGAATGAAGGAATTGGGGGAAATAATAGGGCAAATTTCCAATTCGAAGAATATACCAGAGATTATGTCTGATCTTGGCCTCACCATTATCAACAGGACGAGGACTCGGCTTCTACTGTCTGAAGAAGACGACCACCATAGCTTTGAATCTCATATTGTGACCGTTGGAATCTCATATTGTTAACGTTGAATTGGAGTTTTAAATGAGATAGTAACAAATTTCTTAGATTAACAATAAAATTAGGAGAGTGACCAATTATAATTACCAACCTACTCAAATTAAATTAACTTAACTTACTAAATTCAAACTTTTTAATCTTCACAAAATAAAATAATTATAAACTATTTAGTTTGAAAATATAATCCTAATTTAACAAAATATTTGAGTGAAATAAAATATTTTTTGTCATTTTACCCCAATACTAAATAAAAGAGTTTATAAATATTTTATTAATTAAATATTAAATAGAAATCATAAATTAATTTTTCATTTTTCTTCACATAAAAAAAAAAAATAAATAAAACTTCTATTAAATTAATAAATAGTAAGTATATATGAGTGGAACCAGAATGTACTATTGAATGACATTAATATCATTCAATCAAATTATTCCAACAATAATATTATACAATAACTAGATGAGTTTTGCCCGTGCTTATCATAATTTTGTTTCAACAAATTTTTCTTGATAATTTTTTGTGAGAAAAACAACATTTTTTTTTATTGAACACCCTGATCCAAATTCGCCGCATTAGGTGTAAAACTTTTGTTCCTTGTTTAATTGAAACTAAAAAAAAGAAAGATAAATGAACTACAGCTGCAGTACATGAGACGTGCTTGCAAAGGAAGTGGAGAAATTTAATCAACAATAGGAGAAGGTCTTAGTTGTATTGCACGATATTTGCTTCAGGAGATAGTTGAATGAAGAGGAAAAAAAATTGAGAGAGAAATTACTTGAAATTGCAATAATCAGTAGTCCTTAAGGGAAGAAATGATAATTCAAAAAGTGACATTGGCAAACTTATGAGAAAACGCAAGGTGGCTATGGGACAAAAGAGGCCAAGCTTCTAGAATCAACATATACCGAGTGAAATAATGATTTTGCCCTCGATTATCCCAAACTTGGCTCTTCTAAAGTGCATTCAAATTTTCATTCAGTTGAAGATATTGAAAAATTCAGATGCAACATGAAATGAATTGTACTGTGATTGGTGAGAATTCTTGAGTTATGTGCTCTTGACTCTTCCATAACCTACATAATTAAATATACTTAAAATGTAAGCATTAGTGATAGTACAAAGAATTTAGCTCTTGGGATATTCTACCACTCAACTATCACCTGGTATTATGCTTTAGCACATATAACCGAGCTTTTAGCTCTTCTGTTATATACAACTCTAAGGCTAGTAAAAGTGCTAATTAGTAGTTAAGAGAGACTGAAGGGTGTTTACCTCTAGTTGCTTTATGTATGAATTACAATTGAAGAAAGAAATTTTCTTAACTAGCAACAAATGAAGTCAATGTTGAGAATTAATTTGTTGATCTTTCAATAAGTGAATTATTCATAAAACTTTTAAGTTGAAAATAGTATTCAGAGCCACCTATGAGGATCAACTTTGTCTCGTTTAGCAAAGGTAATAACTTGTATATGATCTTTTGAAGTGTTATTATGACTAAATTTATTTGTGCTATTAATAACAAAGTAACAATATTTTAAAGGCTCAAGGGTGAATTTTATTTTGGACTATATATAATGTCATTGATTGAGGGTAAGACGGTGGATTCAAGTTTCATCGCACCTAAAGGGTAAGACATCGATTAAAGTCTCGATGCACCATAATGATAAGATTTTGGGTTCAAATCCCTTCATATTTTGGCCTAACATGCCTTTGTATGGATAAGACATTGGGTTAAAGTCCCAATGCAATATATTGATATATAATGATGATTGAGCAAATCGATATGCTCTTGCTAAAAAAAAATTGTGAAGTCCGTCCCACTGAATATGCTCCATTCATTTAAGTGAATGTGATATCAATACAAAAAAGTCTGAAAGATGACAAGATTATTTTATGATCGGACATATGAATATGGACGTGAATGGACAAAATAATAATGGTCATCATTGTGATAATTGTAAAAGAAAGAACCATATGAGTTCTTAAAATTGTCCTTCAAAGAGTGAAGGTAATTTTTGTCATCAAATTTGGTATGAAAGGTATTGGACACACGATTACTGTACGTGCAAACTAATTTGAGTTTATAAATCCTCCATCAAAGAAAATGATGAAAAAGTGGTGATACACTTGACTTTCAAAAGTGATGTCGAGGTATGTCATATGAATATGATAAACTTAAAGCATGACGATGAACTTCTAATGAAATGCATAATTATGAAGCAAGAATATATGATTATAGTCAATTCCTTGAAGAGAAGGTGACTTGTGATAAGTATCATGAAAAGTAGACCATTCTTGAAAATGAATCTGCCAATAGATGATGAAAATTATAGATAAGGACATCCTCTTGTATGATTTAATAAATACCACAACTCACCCCTATGAAATGTTTGAGAGAAATAAAGAAATTTATTTTGGTATAAATAATCATTGGAGTACTTTTAGTACATCACAAATATTAAGGTATGTTTTAGTATAAACTACCGAAAGGGCAAAAGAAGGAAATAATTTCTTACCACAAAAAATTGTCATTGGTTATGTATCTTTGTGCATCAAAAATACTTTTCTAGATATTAAACAAAAGGGAGGAGATACTAATGACAAAAGTAAATCAAGAAACAAGTTTTGCTTGATTTTGACCATGACAATAATGATATAAATTTCTCATTGAAAGAGATGTTTATCACACAAACAATGTTATGAATATGTGGTAGTATCCAATGTTAATTGCGAGCTTGGTGAGCTATTGTGCTCCTACCCAAAGAAATAAATTGCTCATGATATTGAAATTGTAGTAAGTCTCGAAAGAAACTTTTTAAGTTTCAAAGAAATAGTCAAAAAAAAATATTGAGTTTATAAATTATGGAAAAATTTAAGATCTTTATATTACTACAATTAAAATGGATTATAAATATTTATGTGAAAGATTACCCATGTTTGCATATTGTTTGTGGTAACTAAGTATGGTCATAATGATGAAATCACATGCAAAATAAACTAGAAGTTTATTGAAATAAACATCAGTTGGCATGGTCGGTTGATGACCATCCCGATTTAAATAATATGATACGGAAATAACAGAGAATTCATGTGGTTATATATATACATTGAAGAAATAATAAATTCTTCAAGAATTCTCTTGTGTTGTTTGTTCTCATGATAAAATTATCATTGTACCAGCTAAGGTTGAGATTGTATCTCCCAAAATTGTGAAATGTATAAAAAGGTGAATATGGGTCCATTCACCTACCATGTGGACCATTTACTATTATATAGATGCATCTATGTTATGGTCACATGCGCTTTATTATCAACTTGCAATTTAATTTTTGCAAAGGTTGTTTGCTCGAATTGATAAATCAAGAGCACATTTCAAATTATAAAACTATATTGATAATGTTGGTATATATCCAAGTGGTTTAAGCAAAAATTATATGCCTCCAATTATAGCTAAAACATTGGTTATGAGAACAAAACTCCCAAAAGAAATTTGGTATGGGATGTGTTATTTAAAGTGTAGCAGCACTTGTACGTATCAAGCCAACAAGGTTCCCCTATCACAATTGGTTCAGGGTCAGGAACCAAATAATTTTCATCTAGAAATTTAAATGTGCGATATATTATTGGTCTACCATTACGCAATGCACAAAGATGAGTCCCCAAATAAGGTTGGTGAATGTTAGATTCTCTAATATTAGGGGGAGACAAGCAACTGGAAAATAAGTTATACATAATGAATTATTATTGATATGATCCTCATTGAAGAAATAATTTAAGTCAATTGTCAGACGCATTCGCTGACCCTATGTTATAATCCAGTTATAAATGCTCCAGTGAAAAGTCCTTGAAGGATATAATTTATGTCACGCCTGAAGCGTGATAAATTAATCGATTCAAAAGATAAAGGAGCAAATGATCAAGATGGTCATAATAATGAGGCAAGTGCTTTAGAAAGAGCACCATGAAATAGCACTTTATAAAAATCTTAGTAAAGGTTCAGGTACCTGGAAATAATGAAAAAATAAAGGGAGCTTGATAAGTAATGTCACATTAGAATTGATATCAAATAATCATCAAAGATATCTTGAATATAATGTAGTGCTCAAAATTATAAATGGTGATGAGGATCTTGATATTAAATCTGTTGAGAGGTGGCAGATAAATGATTGGCCAAAGAAAATACAATTCAAGTATTTTTCTATTCACTTGAAAAAGTGATGTTTTGGACTTATTTTGTCCATATACCAAAGATATAATGTCAGTGGGGGTACAAATGAATTATTGTGCGATAAGTAAAATTGTAAAATATGAAGAAAGGCTTGTCCATTGGAAAATAAAGATATTTCACAAAAGTCCTGACATTATTGTATGGAGATGTATTCTCCTAAGGTGGATGCAATGAGGTTTCTATCAGTCTAACAATATATGAAAAACTTGAATACGCATGATGAATGATTATCATGTCTAGCTAGACAGTAAATATTATATGAAAATTCTTGAAGGATTTAAAAGGTTATAAAGCGATTCCATTGAATAGTACCCCAATGATTGTAAGATCGCATAATATAAAGATCAATTTTGTTCTCATTAAAATGGTTAGAAAGTACCATGTCATGGTGCAATTGGTGCACTTATGTATCCTTCGATTATTATTCATGGTAAATATTTTATTAGTCTGCATGCAAAATATAACATCACTCTTATCGGTGGAGATATTAGAGTGAATCAAATATCAATATAAATTATTTATTCTGACCAATTGTGTCAAGATTTATTGATCATGAAATTGCAGGAAATTATGAAGTTTGAACTCATGAAAATTATATATTTTTATTTGAAAATACTATAATTTCAAATCATTCCACAAGACAGTCAATTTTACTGAAAGTGTTCGTCAGTGCTTTGTTGCCGCTAACAAATCGAACGAGCAATTTTTCTACGTCGACAAGATCACGAATTGAATGATTGTCAAAAATATGTTTGGCTGAGATCAATAAACATATCCAGAGAATATGTGGCCTTCCTTTGAAAAGAGATATTCCAACAATATTATATGAAGACATTGATGCATGTCTAGCTCAACAAAAGAGGAGGACACATCAAAGAAGACTGAGCAAAATATATTCCATCGAAATTCTTTTTATTCATGACCTTGAAAAGAAGGATGTAGATGTTCAACACTTCGGTATTCACCAATGCATTATCTTGAGAAACTGAGATATAAGATTGAAATGTGTTATCTTCGGGTTGATAAGTGATGTCTTAATCAGGGGGAGTATAATACCCGCAACACTCTTTTTTCCTTAACTAAGGTTTTCTCCCACTGGATTTTCCTGGTAAGGTTTTTAATGATGCAACTCTTAATGCGTATTATAAGATATGTGTACTCTTTTTTCTTCACTAAGCTTTTTTTCACTGGGTTTTTCTTAGTAAAGTTTTAACGAGACACACTATCTATTAAGACATGGACATCCAAGGAGGAGTGTTGTAAAGTGGATGTCCAATACATATATTTTGTGGTAACATATATGTACACATTATACACTATGTGTAAAATGAATATACACACAACAAACAAAGTGTTGTAACCTAACCCTCCATACTATATACTTGGCGCCCAAAGTGAATACATGGCAAGAAGATATCCATGTATCACACTTGGTGCCCAAGTATATGCAACTATATATACCCCTCTTCTTGTAACAAAGTAAGGAACATAAGGAAAGAGTAAGTGAAAGAAAAACATTCAATAATAGAGAGAAGCTACTATCACTATTTTGTGTCTCCATTTCTTCTTGTCATTTTATGTTACTACTACACATGCTTCATTTTATCACAGTTTTAAATTTTTTATTTATTTGTGAAATTCATATTTACATGCTATAAAAATAAAATTATTTTTTCATGTCAAATTTCTTTTTAGATGATAAATTTGTTGAGAGATTTTATTGATATAAAAACTTAAGTTGAGTGATTTTATTGTTACAAAATAAAGTTTAATGACTTTACTAGATAAATTTTCAAAGTTGAGTGATCATTTGAGATATTAACTCATACTTTCTATGACTTTTGACAAACTATAGTGTATAGTCAGTGTATACTTCCTATAACGTTTGACTATTTTTATGTATATAAAACATAGCTATATTTGTTATAAGCTAATTACTTTATGGGAAAATTAGCTATATAGTCATAATACCTAACATATTTAGTCAAAACAATAACACTTTAAAATATTTATTTAAAATGACAGAATGTCAATATTTTCAAAAATAATTTGTATTCACATTTTATTATTTATATTTCCTTTTATTTATCAAAAGAGTCCATAATTGGATCAAATTCTAACCAATAACAGATTAAAAATAAAAAATGAATACAAAACTATCCATTAATATCTTACCACATCTTAGACGTTTCCCACCTTTCACGTTTCGCAATTAAAGTTTTTGTTTTCCCCCAATTTTCACGTTCTTAGATTCTCTTTCTTCAAGTTTTTTGCTCACATTGAAACACAAGGTATTCAAACCTCGATTTTCAACAAAATTGGTGGATTAATTCAAGGGATTAATTGGTTGGTAAACAAAATCTAGAGATTAATTCAAGAAATTTTGAATTTGGTAAAGGTAATATCGATTAGTTATTTAGATTTCTTTTGATTTGTTTTCAATATCACCGTCTATGATTTTATTTAGAATTGTACATATTACGGATTTTCAGTTAATTTTTTTGATTTTTATTCAAGTTTATTTACATATTCATCTAATATTTATGTATTTCAGATTTTTAGTCGTTTAAACAATTTTTTT
>JAJOOH010004420.1:0-14720 GCA_029582605.1 Solanum gracilifrons
TAGCTTCTCAAAGCCCGAGACTCCTAGCTTTTCAAAGCTTGAGACCCCAAGTTTCTCAAAGCCCGAGACTCCAAGTTTCTCAAAGCCTAAGACCCCAAGTTCGTCGAAGCCCGAGGCTCCAAGTTCTCCAACGCCCGAGACACCAAGTTTCTCAAAGTTTGTAACTCCAAGTTCTCCAAAGCTCGAGACCCCAAATTCCGCAAAGCCCGAGACCCTTAGTTTCTCAAAGCCCGAGACTCCTAGTTTCTCATACCCCAAGAATCCAAGTTCCCCAAAGCCCGAGTTCTAAACTCAAGACCCCTAGTTCTCCAAATCCTAACACTCTAAGTTCTCCAATTAAATGCATCTCTGTGTCGTGGACTTGCTTCCAATTAGTGATTTCTTGATCGTTTCTCATGTTTAACTATGTAAAAACACTCCTAAACATCATGAGATCTTTCCTATCACAAATCACAATCCTTGAATCCATAATTCAATTCACGAAAAGTTAAGAGTCAAGTCAAGAGAAGTTAAGAGCCAAGTCAAGAGAAGTTCATAGAGTCTTCCAAAAGTCTTTTACAAATGTTTTAACTTTGTTTTAAGACCTGAGTTTTGAGTTGAGTAAAGAGTAAAAGATTTGAAGTCTTCAAAAGAGTATATTGGGACTATGTATTCCCAAAGAGTTTAAAATGTTTTCACATTTAAATAAGAAAGGAAACTAAGATTTCCAAAAGACCCTTTGAGCTAGTTTTCAGTAAAGAGTAAATACTTTCATAATTAAGCAAGAGAGGAAACTTTAATTTCCAAGATAGCCTTTGAGCTAAGTTTTGAACAATTATCTCGAACCATAGAAAGAAGTATGTCTTTAAACAGAAGATCTAGTATTATATTTTGGGAGTAGTATTGAACACCGATATGGGGGCGAGTTCAGACAAATCCCAGCCCCCATAAAACATGTAGCAATCATGGGTAGAAAAGGGTCATACTTTTTAGATGATTCCTTTTTCTTTTTAGCATAGACTAGTGGATCCACTTAGTAGTCAGGTTCTATGCCCTTAGCAAGGTATAGGACGTCCCTGGCAGCGTGAGGTTAAATGATGCATCATCACAATAGCTCTTAAGTTATTGTTGTCTGTTAGAGAAACTCCCACAACAATATTTTGTATTCTTATATACACAGAGTTAAGTGTATTTTTATATACATTCAGAGTTTATATTGTATCTTTGCATACATTCATAGTTACTATTGTATTTCTAAATACATTGAGTTGTTATCCATGTTTTAAAAGATTTTCTTTATATTGCATTTATTTTATTGCTTTATATTGAAATGAGTTAAGTTGAGTTGAGTTGAGCCCATGTATGCTCTTTTAGTTCCTTTCAGGCTTATGTCTCGCATGCTCGTACATTCAATGTACTGATGCTAGTTGGAATGCATCTTATTATGATGTAGATTCAGGTAATTAGGATCAGCATCCAATGCATCGTTGATCCAGTTGAGCTTCAGAGTTGTTGGTGAGCCTCCTTACTTCCGGAGGATCCCCTTTTTAATTACTTTATCATTTTAGTTCATTAGTATGTTGGGGGTCTTGTCCCGAGATGAATCTCAATTTTAGAGGCTTCATAGATAGATAGTTAGTTAGTCATTTGTCTTTACCTTGTTATTGGCTTATGTTCAGATTTGAGTTGCCACTTTGGCTAAGTTAAATGTTTATTTCTAAAAAATTATGAGTTTAGTTTGAGACAGTTGATTATCTTGCATTTGGGTTCTTTTCTTAAGTCTTAAAGTCTTCCGTTGAGTAAGTAATCCAGGCCAAGGGTTCGCTTGGGACCAGCAATGTTTCTCAAGTGCCAGTGCCACCCAGGGTGTAGGCTCGAGGCGTTACAAACTTGGTATCAGAGAAGAGAGTTCAATAGTCCTAGGGAGTCTATGAATCCATGTTTGTAGAGTCCTAGTTATCGGTGTGAAGTGTGCCACATCTATAATTAGGAAACTGCAACATTTAGGAAATTCTTCCACTTCTTTCATACTCATTTCATGCAATTGAATTCATCTCTATAGAGTTTCTTTCTAACTTGTGCTTGCGCGTAACCTATTGTGAGTTAGGCTATTTTTGAGAGTGCTTTCATGGAGCGTTTCTTTCCCCATGAGCTTAGAGAAACAAAGGTACGAGAACTCCTTACCCTTAAGCAGGAATCTATGGGTGTTCATGGGTACAGTATGAAGTTCACACAACTTTCTCGCTATGCTTCGCAGATGGTTGCTGACATGATGAACATGATGAGTTTATTCGGTGCTGGATTGTCTCGTCTGCCAAGTAAGGAAAGCAAGGCAGCTATGCTGATAGGGGATATGGATATAGCAAGGCTAATGATCCATGTACAACAAGTTGAGGAGGATAAACTGAGGGATAGAGAACAGTTTAAGAATAAGAGGGCTAAGACATCAGGGTACGAGTCCGGGTAGCAAAAGAGAAATGCGAACCCAACCTAAGCAGAAGGGACCTGCTCCATTATCTGCTAGCGCACCTGCACAAGGGAAGAAAAATGAGTACAATAATCAGAATTTCAAAACTAAACATGCCTATTCTTAAGGTAGTATGGCACAAGGGGGTAGTAAGCCTCTTGCATGTGCTAAGTATGGTAGGAACCACTCAAGGATGTGTCGTGATGGCTCCATTGGTTGTTTTAAGTGTGGCCAGAATGGTCATTTTATGCGAGAGTGTTCGAAGAACAAGCAGGGTTACGGTAATGGGGGCAATAGAGCCCAGACTTCTTCAGTTGGTCCACCACACAGAGCTACATCTAAAGAAGCTACTTTAGGGGAAGTCGAATGAGGAAACCATCTTTATGCTATTACTAGTCGCCAAGAGTAAGAGGATTCTCAAGATATGGTCACTGGTATGATCCAAGTCTTTAACTTTGATGTTTACGCTTTGCTAGATCTAGGAGCAAGTTTTTCTTTGTAACTCCATATGTTGCTATGAATTTCGATGTTCTTCCTGAGCAACTTCTTGATCCCTACAGTGTTTCTACACCTGTTGATGAGTCTATTCTAGCTGAGAGAGTCTATTGTGATTGTACAATTTCTGTCAATCACAAGAGTACCATGGCTCACTTAGTTGAGTTAGATATGGTAGATTTTGATGTCATTTTAGGTATGGACTGACTTGCAGCCTGTTATGCATCAATAGATTGTAGTACTCAAATTGTTAGGTTCCAAATTCCTAATGAGCCAGATTTAGAGTGGAGTAGCAGTTCAGTAGTACCTAAGGGTCGTTTTATTTCGTACCTTAAGGTGAGAAAGTTATTTTCCAAGGGGTGTGTCTATCACTTAGTCCGAGTTAATGACTCTATTGTTCAGATACCTCATATTCAGTCAGTTTCAGTAGTAAAAGAGTTTACATAAGTCTTTACAGATGATCTTCCTGGAGTCCCTCCTGAGAGAGAAATAGACTTCAGTATAGATATTATTCCCGATACTCGTCTTATATCTATTTCACCATATAGTATGGAACCAACAGAGTTAAAAGAGTTGAAAGAGAAGTTGAAAGTAAGGGAATGTGATATTCCTAAGGAAGCATTCAGGACCCGTTATGGTCATTATGAGTTCTGGTCAAGTCGTTCGGTTTAACTAATGCACCTATAGCATTCATGGACCTTATAAATAGAGTTTTCAAGCCTTATTTAGATATATTTGTTATCATATTCATTGACGAAATACTAATCTATTTGAGGAATGAGGAAGATCATGCTAGCCATATCAGACTAGTTCTCCAAACTCTAAAGGATAGCAAGTTGGATACCAAGTTCTCTAAGTGTGAGTTTTGGCTTGAGTCTGTGGCATTCTTAGGCCACATTGTCTCCGGTGATGGAATTAAAGTTGACACTTAGAAAATAGAGGTAGTGCATAATTGTCCTAGACCCACATCTCCAACTGATATTCCGAGTTTCTTAGGGTTGGCTGGATATTATAGAAGGTTCATCGAGGGATTTTCATCTCCTTTGACCAAGTTGACTCAGAAGACAATTAAGTTTCAATGGTCTGAAGCTTGTGAGAAAAGCTTTCGGGAATTGAAAAAGATGTTGACTATTGCCCCAGTATTGACCTTACCAGAAGGCGCGCAAGGCTTTGTTGTTTATTGTGATGTGTCTGGAGTTGGTTTGGGTTGTGTATTGATGCAGAGTAGCAAGGTTATAGCTTATGCCTCCAGACAGTTGAAACTTCACGAGAAGAATTACCCAACCCATGATCTAGAGTTGGCTGCCGTAGTATTTGCTTCGAAAATATGGCGTCACTATCTTTATGGTGTTCATGTGGATGTGTTCACTGATCACAAGAGTCTTCAGCATGTGTTTAGTCAGAAATAGCTTAATCTCAGACAAAGGTGGTGGCTAGAACTACTTAAGGATTATACAACTCAAGAACATCAAAGTCTCAATCTTTTAGGACGAAAATCATATTGAAATAAACATGTCATAATCCTTAAGTAGTTCTAACCACCTCCTTTGTCTGAGATTAAGCTATTTCTGAAAAACACTTCTTGAGAGTTTAAGATCGATTTTGAGTTGTGTTTGATTACATTTGTGTGTACATATACTAGGTATCTGAATATAAAGAGGAGTTGAGAAAAAAAATCGAATTTAGGTGAATTGGGGTCAGAAAATGAAGAAGGAACAAGTCGGGAAAATCTAGGTACCAGGTTCGCGTCGCGGACCTGTTCCTCAGGATTGACCAAATATTCTCCGTGTAACGGAGTGGTCATGTTCCGTTCTACGTCAAAATTTATTTTGCGACCAAATAATAAAATGCATCTCCACGTCGCAGACTTGCTTCAAAACAGTGATTTCTTGATCATTTCTCATGTTTAACTATCTAAAAACATTCTTAAACAACATGAGATCTTTCCTATCACAAATCACAATCCTTGAATCCATAATTCAATTCAAGGGAAGTTAAGAGTCAAGTCAAGAGAAGCTAAGAGTCAATTCAAGAGAAGTTAAGAGTCAAGTTAAGATAAGTTAAGAGCTAAATCAAGAGAAGTTCATAGAGTCTTCCAAAAGTCTTTTATGAATGTTTTAACTTTCTTTTAAGACCTGAGTTTTGAGTTGAGTAAACAGTAAAAGATTTGAAGTTCATTTCTTGAAAAGAGTATATCAGGACTATGTATCCCATAGAGTTTAAAATGTTTTCATATTTAAATAAGAAAGTACAGTGAGATTTCCAAAAGATCCTTTGAGCTAGTTTGCAGTAAAGACTAAATATTTTCATAATAAAGCAAGAGAGGAAACTTTGATTTCCAAAATAGCCTTTGAGATAAGTTTTGAGCAATTGTATCAAACCACAGAAAGAAGTATATTTTTAAACATAAAAGCTAGTATTATATTTTGGGAGTAGTATTGAGTACCGATATAGGGGAGAGTTCAGACAACTTCCAGGCCCCATAAAATATGTAACCATCATGGGTAGAAAAAGGGTCATACTTTTTATATGATTCCTTAGTTCTTTTTAGCATAGACTAATCAATCCACTTAGTAGTCAGGTTCTATGCCCTTGGCAAGGTATAGGACGACCCTGGCAGCGTAAGGCAAACGTTGTATCATCACAATAGCTCTTAAGTGATGGCTGTCAGTTAGAGAAACTCCCACAACAGTATTTTGTATTCTTATATACATAGAGTTAAGTGTATTTTTATATACATTCAGAGTTTATATTGTATCTTTGCATACATTCAGAGTTACTATTGTATTTCTAAATACACAGAGTTGTTATACATGTTTTAAAAGCTTTTCTTTATTTTGCATTTATTTATTGCTTTATATTGAAATGAGTTAAGTTGACTTGAGCCCAGGTATGTTCTGTCAGTTCTTTTCAACCTTTTGTCCTATTTTATAATTCCCCTCGCATGCTCGTACATTCACTGTTCTGATGCTAGTTGGCCTGCATCTTATTATGATGCATATTCAGGTAATCAAGATTAACATCCAGTGCATCGTTGATCCAGTTGAGCCTTAGAGTTGTTGGTGAGCCCCCTTGCTTCCGAAGGATCCCCGTTTTCATTACTATATTATTTTAGTTCATTAGGATGTTGGGGGTCTTTTCCCGACATCCATCTCACTTTTAGAGGAGACAGCCAGTTAGTCATTTGTCTTTACCTTATTATTGGCTTATGTTAAAGATTTGAGTTGCCACTTTGGCTAAGTTAAATGTTTATTTCTAAAATATTATGAGTTTAGTTTGATATAGTTGATTATCTTGCATTTAAGTTCTTTTCTTAATGCTTAAAGTCTTCAGCTGAGTAAGTAAGCCAGGCCAAGGGTTCACTTGGGTACAACAATGGTTCTCGAGTGCCAGTCCCGCCCATGTTGTTGGCTCGGGACGTGACACAAAGTGTATGTTAATGAGGTTGAAAGATAATTAGATAGAAAAGTGAAAATTATTAGGTCAGATAGAGGTGGTGAATATTTTGGAAAGTATAACGAATTATGACAATGTCCAGCTCCATTTGCAAAATTCCTTGAAGAACATGGCATATGTGCACAATATACTATGCTAGGAACACCTCAACAAAATAATGTTGCAGAAAGGCGTAATCGAAACTTATGGATATGGTTAGGAGTATGATGAGTAATTCCTCATTACCCAAATCATTGTGGATGTATGTTCTTAAAACCGTTGTATATTTATTAAATAGAATTCCTAGTAAAGTAGTTCCAAAGACCCCTTTTGAATTGCGGACTGGAAGGAAGCCTAGTTTAAGACACCTGCATTTTGGGGTTGTCAAGCGGAAGCTAGAGTTTAAAATCCACATGAAAAGAAATTAGATTCTGGAATGGTAAGTGCTTACTTTATTGGTTATCCAAAGAAATCTAAAGGGAATATGTTTTACTGTCCAAATCATAGTTCGAGAATTGTTGAAACCAGTAATGCAAAATTCATTGAGAATGGTGAAGTTAGTGGGAGTGTTGAACGACAGAGTGTGAAAATTAATGAGGTAAGGGCAAATATTTCATTGCCCATGAATGTAGCTACTTCCACAACAATAACAAATATTGTTCATCTTGTTGAAGAACACTTTAACAATGTTGAACAACATTTGAATGGAACACTTCAAGAAGGAACTAACTCACAAAGTATCTAGCGCAAATGAACCACAAACAGTTCCATTAAGAAAATCTCAAAGAGAAAGAAAATCGGCCATTTCAGATGATTACGTGATTTATTTGCAAAAGTGAGATTTTGACATTGGAATTAATAAAGATTCGGTTTCATTTTCACAGGCCATAGAAAGCATTGAGTCTGATAAATGGATCGACGCCATGAATGAAGAGTTAAAATCCATGGAATACAACAAAGTCTAGGATCTCCTTCTATTACCAGAAAGTTCTTAAAGAATCAGGTGTAGATGGGTCTTCAAGACCAAACGCGATTTAAATGGTAATATTGAATGATATAAAGCCAGACTTGTTGCCAAAGGATACACTCAAAAATGAGGCATTGATTATGAATATACCTTTTCACTGTTCCCAACAAAAGACTCATTAAGAATTGTTTTGGCTTTGGTAGATCATTATGATTTAGAGTTACATCAAATGGATGTGAAAACTGCCTTTCGTAATGGAGACCTCGAGGAGGATGTTTATATGAACCAACCTCAGGGTTTCAAAATTAAAGGAAAAGATCAAATGGTGTGTAAGCTAAAAATGTCAATATATGGACTCAAACAAGCCTCACGACAATGGTATATAAAGTTTAATGATACTATAACATCTTTTGGATTTAAGGAGAATACCGTTGATCGGTGTATATACCAAAAAATCGGTGGGGGTAAGATTATATATTTAGTCATGTATGTTGATGACATTCTACTTGATGCTAATGATTTAGGCATATTGCGTGAGATGAAAGACTTTCTCTCTATGAACTTTGAAATGAAAGATATGGGTGAGACATCATATGTGATAAGGATAGAAATATTTTTTGATAGATCACAGGGATTATTGGGACTGTCTCAAAAGGGCTATATCGAAAGAGTTCTAGAGAGATTTAATATGAACAATTGTTCATGCAATTCCCATAGAATGATGTAGAATGAAAAGAAATGGAAACAATTCCTTACTCTTCTATTGTTGGAAGTTTGATGTATGTTCAAACTTGTACAAGACCGGATATTAGTTTTGCGGTTGGAATGCTAGAAAGATATCAAAGTAATCACGAAATTGATCACTGAAAAACTGCAAAGAAAGTTTGTGGCATGTTATGAAGCCACAATTCATGCATTATGGCTGCAGAACTTTATTTCAGGATTTGGGGTTGTCGACACCATTACCAAGCCGCTGAAAATTTATTGTGATAATATTGCAGCAGTATTCTTCTCCAAGAACGATAAGTACTCCAAATGTGCCAAACAAATAGAATTAAAGTACTTTACTATCAAGGAAGAAGTTCAGAAACAAAGAGTGTTACTTGAGAATATTAGAACTAATCTCATGATTGTTGCTCTGTCAACAAAAGGCTTACAATCAAAGACATTTAAAGAATATGTTCAAAGAATGGGTCTTGGTTGAACTTATGATTGATACATTTATGATGTTTTTACACTCTGAGCTCAATTATGTGTTTCTGATATATATTAATGAATATTTTGTTTCTCATAATGGTGCACACATTATTGTTTTGACCTATTACAACATAAGTCTCTATTAGACATTATTGTGGACCGTAATGTTATATGTTTTATAGCTTATGAACCTAGTATGATAACTTGATAATGTAGTAGTATATGGAAGGAAGTATATAACTTAAAATTTATGTACAACCGCCATAACTCGCATTAGTAGTTTATTATATTGTGGTATTTATGATAGACATTATAGAAGAGATTTATTATATGTGCAACTAATGTTTATGAAATATTAATATTATATGGTCATTGGGCCAAGTGAGAGAATGCAAGAATAAATCTTATAATTATGGCCCAAGTTTACTTGTAACCCAAGTAATACCATAAATAATATTGAATGAATAATAGATCTCGTCCGTACATTGGTTATTTGATACCAGATAAAGTCTTAACCTCTATAAATTGGTCCTCCCTCCACCCATTAGGGTTACCACATATTTTCTACATTAATTCCATTACTGACGATTGTGGTAACGTAAGGCTAGGGTAAGGAGGTAGAAACCAATTTACGACAAACGCTTTCGCTTTTCTCTGTGATGATGTCTTCCGCATCAGGTATGTGCCCCTAATGATCTCTATGTAAGATTATCATGTTCAAGATCGTGATATTATGTATTAAAATATTTAATCTTATAGTAATTTCTTATCTTTAAGGACTGTCTGAATCTCTTTAATGTCATTTTTATTTTGTTTCCTCGGTTTCCGGACTTGAATTGTGCACATTTTGTGGCACAAGTGCAGTAAGCTAATTAGGACCCATTGACAAAGTCAACTTCATGATTTCTGATGTGGGTCCCACAATTCCATTTTTGACTCAATTTTGAGCCTGTCTCCAATTATTGCGATTTTGGTGTCTAAATGTATGTATTGACATTGTGATTGTGTTTTTGTTAGTATGACAGCGGTCAAAGGTCGTTTGAAAGAGCAAAGCTCTAAAATTGTAAATTTAGAGCACACGCGGTTTACATTGAGGTAGGCTACGACTTACCGGACTTTAGATTGAACTTGTAAATGTGAATTCGAGTTGAATAGCTAGAATTGGGTTGGGTTTGTAGTTGAATCTTGTTTACTTATTAGACTTCATGCCTTAGGGGTGTTTCAGGTATTTTATCGAGTGCTCAAGCATGCCTAGTATTGTTGTGTGATTTTGTCTTGCCTCGTAGTTTTTGTATTTTTGTTGTTGTTGTTATTGGTAGATTGTTATTAGCCTTAGCCTAGGTGTAGGCTAGTGATTGCGTTAAACTTGGGTTTTGGAGCCCATATGCTTTAGAGATTCTACGATGTTGCTTTAGACGGCTTAGCTCCTTGTAGACTTATATAGCATACTTGGGTCTAATAGTGTGATCCTTAGCTAGGCGAACCGTCAACTCATATGACCGATAAAAAGAGAGGGAAAATTGTAGATGTGAAATAGTTGACAATCATAAAAATATGGAGACTGTATATAAGATACAAAATATTCGGGTAAATTCTGGAATATTAAGATAATTGCAACAATCATATTTGAAGATAAGTTTTGTAATGTTAAAATAGTCCCAAACATTTATATTTTGGGTAAAAAAAAAAGGCTGAAGCTATTTTTGGAATTTAAAGATTTGATTTTTAAAATCTTTCAAAAATTAGATAAATTATAAAAATAGAAAGATATTTGAAAATAAAATGAAAAAAGGGCTTTCAAATTTTATATGTCCAAACGATATTATTGAGTAATTTTTTTTTTATAATTGAATTCATTTTATTATCAAAGTGAACATTACAACACAACAAAGAGCTCTAAGGCTAATAACACATCACAACAACATAAACTTGGTTCTCTTGATAATAATAATTCAAAATATCTAATTTCCTTCTTAACTTGACCTTCATTCTACCAACATATAACACCTCTACCTGACCAATTAAAGAATTCTCCTCATGATATTAGCAATTGTATTAATATTCTGCCATTGGTTCATGATATAAGTATTATTTGTCACATTCAACTAATTTATTCTGCAATTTGTTCAAGTGTTTTGTGACTCTCGGCCAAAGCAGTAACTTTTAACACACTTCCTTAGAGAAACTGTGTTCAAAGAATAAGTGGTCACAACAACCACACGAGCTACAAGTTTAACTAACAACAATGCCCCAATTTCTTAATCTATGCAGAGCTTTTCTATGCGATTCTAAGTAGGCGTTTGCACATGTGATATAAAATCACGATTTTAAATCAGTGTTTGGATATACAATTTGGGATTATGATTTCAAATCTCAAATTCTCTAAAATGCATGATTTGAGATTCAAAATTGCAACTTTAATATATTTAAAATAGGGAGAAGGCTCAAGAATATCACCGAATTTGAAAAAGACTCATTTATTTCATTCATTAAGAGTTTGGCTCATAAATGTCATTTCTGATTGAGAAAAGTCTCATCCATGTAATTATTTGTTAATTGTAATGATATAAATGAGTCATTTTTTAACGGATGGCACAGATGAGTCTTTTCTCAAAGTTCGATGACATATTTGAGTCTTTTCCATTTTTTTAAAAATGATTTAATTAACGAAGTGATCGAATCATAATTGATCACATTTAATAAATGGTTTTGCATAATGAAACTTTTTTACTTAACAAATAATGGCATTGATAAGCCTTTTCTCTAATGGAAATGGCATATGTTGATATTGATTAGACTAATTAACATAAATGTAGTTGGAGTTGATTAAGATAGCTGTTAGTTTTTATTGTTAGTTTTAACAGAGTTAGTTAGCTAGTTGATTTTATTTGTTTAAACATGTATTTGTTTCTCAAGACTTTCAATACAAAGAAGTTTTTTTCTCCCTCTCTCAATTTCTCTCTCTTTTTTTCTCTCTAAGCTTCAATGGAGGTTCAGTTTTGATTGTCAATGGAGTTCTGTTTTAAGGTTTTGATATGGTATGAGATTCAGGTTCCTCCATTTATCAACTTCGCACTCTTTCACTTGCTTATCATCTGACAGATTCTAATTGAATCTATTTCACTCTTTCCCATTTTTTTTTTGATTTTCCGATTTCTATTTTGCTTCAACTTCTCTATAATTTCCAGTGTATTACTTCAATCTCACCTTCCAAGTCACATTTTCCTTTACTGGCAACCATCAATTTCATCCTCATCTATTGAATCGTTGATTCAATTTTTTCCTCCATTTTCGTTCACAACATGGCACGAGACAATGAGACCATAGATTCGACTGAACCTTTGTGCATTCATCCCTCTAAAAGTGTTGGGTACGAAATCACTCTCAATGTCTTTGATGGAACTGGATATAGGTCATGGCGGGATGGTATGTTGCGTGCTTTGTTCGTGAAGAAAAAAATGGGATTCGTCATTGGCCAGTGTAAAAAGTCAAATCCATACTATCCTCTTCTCAATCAATGGGAACATTGTGACGACAGGGTCACCTCATGGATACTGCATTAACTCTCAAGAGACATTGTTGAGAGCTTGCAGTACGTTAATAATTTTGTTGAACTCTGGCAAGAGCTAGAATACTGGTATGATCAAACTAATGGTGCTAAAATGTATCAAGTTCAAAAGGAAATTAGTGATGTAACTCAAGATCCATGGATGTTACTATTTACTACACTAACATGAAGCGATTGGGGAAAGATCTTGACACGTTGGATAGCAACAATAAGTGTAATTGTGTGTGTAACTATGGTGCTAAAGTTATTATGCACAAAGCTGAGTAGGATAGGAGGCTTATTGTTACGACCCAATCCGTCGTTAATTAGAAATGAAAAACTTCGGAAAAAACTAGACCCCACCATCCCGCCAGAGTGGCATGTTGCCACCATAGCAGCAGTGCTCCAACGAACCAGATAGAAAGTCACCTCAGCAGATCTTGTAGAGTTAGAAATGGTATATTTCGATATCATTCTAAGCATGAATTGGTTACATTCCTGTTATCGTTCGTTTTTAGTTTCCAAACAGGCCAGTCTTAGAGTAGAAGGGTAATAGCTCATTGCTTATAGGTCGATTCACTTCTTACCTTAAGGGTAGAAAGATGATCTTTAAAGGGTATATGTATCATCTAGTTCGGGTTAAGGATTCAAGCTCCGAAACCCCAACTCTTGATTCAATCCCAGTAGTAAATGAGTTTCCAGAAGATCTTCCCTGAGTTCCTCCCGAAAGGGAAATCGACTTCGGAAAAGATCTCCTTCCAGATACCCAGCCTATTTCGATTCCTCCTTACAGAATGGATCCAACTGAGCTTAAGGAATTGAAAGAGCAGTTGAAAGACCTTCTAAATAAGGGTTTTATCAGACCTAGTATATCTTCATGGGGTGCTCCAATATTGTTCGTGAAAAAAAAAGATGGTTCTATCAGAATGTGCATTGACTATCAATGATTGAACAAAGTCACAATCAAGAATAAGTATCCCATCCCTAGGATTGATGACTTGTTCAACCAACTTCAGGGTGCTAGTTGCTTTTCTAAGATAGACCTCAGATCCGGCTATCATTAGCTCAGAGTCAAGGATAGTGACATTCCGAAGACAGCCTTCAGAACTCGGTATGGTCATTATAAATTAGTAGTTATGTCTTTTGGACTACCAAATGCTCCTGCAACTTTCATGGACTTAATGAACAGGGTGTTCAAAAAATATTTGGGCTTGTTCATCATCGTCTTTATCGATGATATCCTTATTTACTCTAGGAATGAGGAAGAGCATGCCACTCATATGAGAGTTGTTATTCAAACTCTCAAAGATCGCCAGTTATTCGCTAAGTTTAGTAGGTGTGAATTATGGTTGCAGTCTGTCACTTTCCTTGGTCTTGTGGTATCTAGCGAAAGGATCCGGATGGATTCTCAGAAAATTAAGGCAGTGAAACATTGACCAAGACCCACCTCTCCAACAAATATCACGAGTTTCTTAGGTCTGGCCGGTTATTATAGGATATTTGTTGAAGGATTTTCATCCATAGCTTCCCCATTGACCAATTTAACTCATAAGAAGATCAAATTTCAGTGGCCAAATGAGTGTGATAAAAGCTTCTCAAAACTGAAGACAAGGTTGACTACCGCTCTGGGATTGACTCTACTAGATGGTTCAGACGGTTATGTAATATATTGTGAGGCATCCAAAGTCAACCTAGATTGTGTATTGATCCAGTGAGGTATGTTCATTGCTTATGCTTCTAGACAAATTAAGGTTCATAAGAAGAACTACCCGACTCATGACCTCGAGCTTGCAGCCGTAGTATTTTCCCTTAGGATTTGGAGACACTACTTGTATGGTGTTCATGTTGATTTATTCACAGATCATAAGAGCCTCCAGTATGTTTTCACTCAGAAAGAGTTGAATCTTCGTCAGAAGGGGATGGCTTGAATTCCTCAAGGACTATGACATGAATGTACTTTACCATCCTAGTAAGGACAATGTAGTTGTTGATGCTCTTAGCAGATTGTCTATGGGTAGTGTAGCACATGTTGAGGAAGAAAGGAAGGAATTAGAAAAGAATGTTCACCGACTTGCTCACTTAAGAGTTAGCCTTACAGACATGTCAGATGGTGGTGTGATAGTTCAGAATAGATCAGAACCTTCATTGTTAGCGGAGGTTAAGGAAAAAAAAGATAGTGATCCAATATTGCTATAGTTGAAAGGTGTATTTCATCAGCAGAAAGCAAAGGTTTTCTCCCAAGGGAGAGATTCTGTGCTTCGTTACTAGGGTCGCTTATATGTTACTAATGTGGGTGAGCTGAGGTTGCAGATCCTTACAGAGGCTCAAAAATCCAGGTATTCGATTCATCAATGTCACGCCCCAAGCTACCCTCAAGACGCGGACACGGGACCTAGGACCACAAGTGATCCCAAGCTAACCCTGCTGGCCTGATCATGAGCATACTAAAGATAATAAACTGATGCAGAAGCTAAATCATAAATAGATCTGAAAAGATGGGGAATACCCATATACTATAACTGAATATATCAAATCTGAGAGTTTAATACAAAAGAAATATCAAACTCAAAATACTAAGCTGAATCTAACTATGTCTGAAATAAGCCTCTAAACTGACTAGAAATGTTGGGACA
>JAJOOH010004422.1:0-13883 GCA_029582605.1 Solanum gracilifrons
AGGCAGACTTCCTATGTAAGGGCTACATTCTGAGTGCTTTAGAGGATGACTTATATAATGTCTATAGTGCAATGACAAATTCGAAAGAATTGTGGGATGCACTTGAGAAGAAATATAAGACGGAAGATGCATGCTCGAAAAAGTTTGTGTCGCAAAGTATTTAGACTATAAAATGTCAGATAGTAAAACTGTTGGATCACAAGTACATGAACTTCAACTTATTTTCTATGATCTGATTGGGATATGGTAGTAAATTAAGCTTTTCAATTGGCTGCAATGATCGAGAAGTTACCTCCTTCGTGGAACGACTTCAAGAATTATCTAAAGCACAAACATAAGGAAATGAAGCTTGAAGATTTTGTGATTCAGCTCAAGATTGAGGAAGATAACAAAACCGCCGAAAAGAAGTCTCGTAAGAGTTCGACAATAATTGGAGTTAATATTGTTGAAGAAGCTCCTACCAAAGTCAAGAAGAGAAAGAACTCCAACTGACAGAAGTCAGAACAAGCCAAGAAGAAATTTAAGGGCAACTGTTACAATTGTGGTAAGGCCGGTCATAAGTCTTCTGACTGTTGTGCTCTAAGAAATGACAAAGACAAAGACAAAGCCAAAAGGCAAGCAAACATCTTGGAAGAGATGGAAGATGCAGATGACCTCTATGCAATGATCTCAATGTGCAACTTAGTTGGAAATCTCAAAGAGTGGTTTCTTGACTCAGGTGCCACTCGACATAGTTGCTATGCGAAAGAAGCCTTTGCAACGTCACTCCTGCTGAGTTCGATGAAGATTTGTTCATGGGGAACACAACAACAATAAAGGTTGCAGGAACTGAGAAAGTAATGTTGAAAATGACATCCGACAAGGTGTTGACTTTGACAACATTCTGCATGTTCCTACTATTAGGAAGAATTTAGTTTCTACTGCACTGCTCGTTAAGAATAGGTTTAAGTGTGTCCCAGTTAGTGACAAAGTTGTAATAAGTAAGAATGAGATGTTCTTAGGAAAGGGCAACCTCAATGAGGGCCTCTTCAAACTGAATGTAATGGCTGTTGACAGTATTAATTAGAATTCTGCTTCTGTTTACTTATTGGAGTCAAATGATTTATGGCATGCCCGTTTGGAACATGTAAATTACAAAGCCTTGCGAAAATTGATTACTTTAGAAGTATTGCCTGATTTTAAATGCAATAGATTGAAATGTGAAATTTGTGTGGAGAGTAAGTATGCTAAACATCCTTACAAGTCTGTTGAAAGGAATTCAAAACCTTTAGACTTAATTCACACATATATATGCGATATGAAGTCGACACCATCTCGTGGTGGAAAAAAGTATTTTATAACTTTTATTGACGATTGCACTCGATTTTGTTATGTATATTTGCTTAATAATAAGGATGAAGCAATTGATGCATTTAAGAAATACAAAAATGAAGTGGAGAATCAATTGAATCTAAAGATAAAAATGATTCGGAGTGATAAGGGTGGAGAATACGAATCTCCTTTTGCAGAGATATGTTTGGAATATGTATTATTCATCAAACTACTGCACCTTATACACCACAGTCAAATGGTTAGGTGGAACAGAAGAACAGAACATTAAAGGAAATGATGAATGCCTTGATAATTAGTTCTGGTTCACCACAAAACATGTGGGGGGAAGCCATCCTTACGGCTAACAAGATACTCAATAGGGTACCCCGTAGCAAATCGCAATCGATTCTATATGAGTTATGGAAATGAAGGAAACCCAACTTAAAATATTTCAAAGTGTGGGGGTGTCTATCCAAGGTAGATGTTCCTTTACCCAAGAGTGAAAAGTGGACCCAAAACAGTGGATTGTGTATTAATTGGATATACTGTGAATAGTAAGGCCTGTCGGTTTTTGGTTCACGAATCTGATAATTCTGAAATTCATGTGAATACGCTAATTGAGTCCGATAACGCTGAGTTCTTTGAACACATTTATCCGTATAAAACTGAATATGAGTCGACAAGTGGAAGACCTAAATGACCACGGGAAGAATCAACGAAAAATACACTACCTAATGAGGATCCTAGGCATAGTAATCGCCAATGGAAATCCACTTCTTTCGAACCAGATTTTATGGCATTCTTGCTTGAAAATGAGCCTCCAACATTTAAAGCAGCTATGTCTTCATCTGAGTCAATCAATTGGAAAGAAGTAGTCAATAGTGAGATCGAATCAATTTTAAGTAATCATACTTCGGAATTGGCTGATCTTCCTCCAGGAAATAAACTTTTAGGATTAAAGTGGATCTTTAAAAGGAAAATGAAAGTCGATGGGACCATTGACAAATATATGGCTAGACTTGTAGTCAAAGGATACAGACAAAAGGAAGGTCTGGACTACTTTGATACATACTCTTCAGTAACAAGGATAACATCAATTAGGATGTTAATAGCACTAGCAACAGTGCATGATCTTAAAATCCACCAGATGGATGTAAAGACAACCTTCTTAAATGGAGAGTTGGAGGAAGAAATTTACATTGAACAACCTGAAGGGTTTGTGGTTCCTGGTAAAGAAGAGAAAGTGTGCAGACTTGTGAAGTAGCTTTATGGGCTCAAGCAAGCACCCAAACAATGACATGCTAAATTTGACCAAACAATGTTGGCAAATGGATTCAAGATTAACGAATGTGATAAGTGTGTTTACATTAAAACGTTCTGAATCATGAAGTCATTGTTTGTTTGTATGTTGATGACATGTTAATAATAAGTAAAGATATTGACGATATAAATGCTACTAAGTGCATGTTGTCCAGCAAGTTCAATATGAAGGACTTAGGAGTTGCTGATTTGATCTTAAGCATCAGGATTCTACAAATTCCTCAGGGACTAGCATTATTTCAATCTCATTATATTGAAAGAGTATTGGATAAGTTCAAGTACTTGAATTTCAATGTTGTCAAAACTCCAATTGATTTAAGCTCTACATTTCAAAAGAATGAAGGTGAAAGTGACTCTCAATTGGAATATGCCAGAGTGTTGGAAAGTTTAATGTATATTATGAATTGTACGCGACCAGATATAGCATGTGCTATTAGCAAACTGAGTCGATTTACTAATAATCCTAATCAAACTCACTGGATGGTAATGAAACATGTGTTGGGGTATTTGAAACATACATAACACTATGCTTTGCATTATAATAAATATCCTGCCGTGATTGAAGGATATAGTGATGCAAATTGGATCACCGGTTCAAATAAAGTAAAATCCACAATTGGTTATGTGTTTACATTGGGAGGAGGAGCAGTCTCTTGAAAATCATCCAAACAGACATGTATCGCTCACTCCACAATGAAATCTGAATTTATTGCTTTAGATAAGGCCGGTAAAGAAGCTGAATGGCTCCGGAATTTCCTAGAGGATATTCCATTCTGGCCCAAACCTGTGGGACCTATTTGCATACATTGTGATAGTCAAGCAGCAATAGGTAGGGCAGGGAGCGTCATGTACAGTGGGAAGTCTTGTCATATACGATCGAGACATAACACCGTAAGACAACTGCTCTCTAGTGGAATTATCACAATGAACTATGTGAAGTCAAGCGAAATGTGTCAGATCCACTAACAAAAGGCCTAGTGAGAGAGGCAATTGAAAGATCATCTAAGGGAATGGGTTTACGGCTTATGACAAGTCAGTATGGCGGTAACTCTCTCTAGCAGACTGGAGATCCTAAGAGCTAGATTCAAGGAGAAAAACAAAGTTGTGACTGACGGTTCGACATTGTCAATCAACTCAATCCATTCTCATGATGAAGACAAAGTTCAGGAACAAGGTTACGACATTAAGGCTTGTTAATGAGTTAATAAAGTTTAAAGTTTTTAATGATTTGCTAAGCTTAACAGATTTGACCAAATAGTGTATCTACGCGATGACACGGTTAGAAATCACCTATGTGAGTGTGAAGTGTAAGCCACTTCAAAGAGATTTTTTTGTCAAAAGCCTATTCTCTATACACTCATGAAACCAGGAGGTGTTCATGGCTGAAACGAACACAACCGTAAGAACCATAAATGTTAAAGGGTTAATTGTGTGACATATGGTTGTCTAGATATACACCAAAGCTCGACGATTCAAAGATATCGCATCTACCGATTGACCGAGTATATCCGACATATGTTTACTACGGAAAGTCCAAGGGGAAACATACTTATCCAGATGCAATTGATCCTTGCTTGTAAAGTACACACTCATCCGTGCATTCCTTATATTATAACCATTCCCCATTCATGTGGGGGATTGTTGGGTATATCGCTAGAGTTAATGGGAAATAGAGGAAAGATGAAAAGAGAGGAACTTGAAAAGTTCTCTTATGCTTTAGTAAAAAGGCCATTCTCCCTCATTGGTGGTGCAAAGAAAAATAGAAGTGTTTCAATAGAGAAACACTTCTATGAGTTGTTAAAAGGGTTGGAAAGAGGGACCCCCCTCGCGCCGTCATCATCGTCGCTCGCTCGGGTCGGCTTCGACTTTGGCTTTGGAAAATGATCGATGGACAAAGTTTGTTTTAATTATTTAATTAATTAATTAAATTAAATTAAATGGCCAATACATTTCAATCATTTAGTTAATTAACCGAAACGTTCAATTTCCCGCCATTGGAGATGACTGTTCTGAAAAGTTGCAACTTTCAAGAACAACCATGACTGTTTGAAAGGTTGCAAACTTTCTGGAATGGTCGTATAGTTTCTGAAAGGTTGCAACTTTTCGGAACCAGTGCTTCTTGGCTATAAATACCACTGATTCTTCAAATTTTTTACTTACGAAAATTTCTGATTTCTTCTTCTTCTGCACAAATATTTTTTGTGTACTTTACCGCCATTGAGTGGATCGCTGACACCAGAGTTTTGGGTATCAATACACTGGTGATTGAGATCATTCTATCCTGAGAGGACATATTCCAAATCAAACCTCGGATACTACAGGAAAATAATTTTCTTAAGGGGACACTATGCATTTAGTGGGCTTGATCTTCTTCCTGTTCTATTTTTTACAGATTCTGGTATATTTTTACAGATTTTAGTTTTTTGAATTAAATTATGTTCTTCTGTTCTTCACTGGTTAATGAAACTTTGATAACTTCGTGTTTTTGCAAAGTTATTTGTAATCAATAGTACTGTTTTTAAACACAGATTGTGCAACACTCATATCTAAATTACTACTAATTTCTTAAGAGTAAAAGCCCCACTCCACTCATACTTTCAATGTCGAGAAATAACTAAATGTTGAGAAAATTACAATAACGCTGATTTTCAAGACACGGTGGCAACTCTTCTTCTAAACATTACAAATTTGTTAAAGCGGCGGCGCCTGTTTTTATCAGAGGGGCATTTAAGTAATTTAACTTTTAAATTCAAATTCTGAAGATCGTGACTTTTAAGATAGTATGTATATATAATATACATATATAGAAGATCTGACAAAGCATTTTATTGCCTGAAATAAAAATAAAGAAAGCAATCGATCGATCTCCCTCTTTTGGCGATAATCATGGAGTTGACAAATCTGAAGAAACAAAAGGTAACAGAGGAAGAAGCACCAATCAATAAGTTGCCGGATTCACTCCTCGTTCAAATTCTCTCACTTCTCCCAACAAAGGATGCATTCACAACTTGTCTAGTCTCTACAACGTGGCGGCATCTCCCCACTTTAATTCATACCTTCCATTTCACTTACCGGGAAAGAGAAGATTTATCCTTTATTCATAATGCATTAACACATTCCCTCTATTCCAAAGTGATAAAGCTCCAACTCGACTTAACTCACTTGCGTCTATTAGACTGCAGTTTCAGGCCTGAGTATGAAACCCTAATCAGTCGTTGTTTTAGTTTTGCTGTTGAAAGTCAAGTGGAAAATGTTGTTGTGGATTTAGTATAGTAATAGGTTCACATTGCCTGAATCTCTCTGCACATGTTCATCGTTGATAACTCTAGATGTTCAAAATTGTGACTTTAATAAAGCAATCATATCGTGGAACTCTTTAAAGAGTATAAAGTTGGGGTGGTATTTGAAGCTAACCGATGATGATATGGTGAAATTATTGTCAGGCTGTTCTGCATTGGAAACAATGGAATTATATAGCTAGGTTGGTTTCCGTTGCCTGGAAATTAATTCTCTAAAATTAAAGACACTAAAGTTGAAAAATTATCTTACGTTTGCTGGAAATGGAGATGACTTTGAAATTCTTGCCCCGTATATTTAACATTTGGAAATATCAGGAGAAGATCTCAAGTGTAGGCTTGTTGATGTGTCTTATGTAGTTAATGCTAAGCTTATTTTCAGCATTGCCTGTATCAGAGACTTCCCAAGTATTTATGTGGAAGAGTACTACTCCTGCCATGACTATCATCAAATAGTATATACCCTCGTCCAAGATAATCTTCGAGAGTTATGTTATGCAACTGATCTAACATTTGGAACTTGGTTCACACAGGTTTGTCTTTAACTCGAAAGTCCTTACATTGATGCTTCTTAGATCTGTGTTTACACAATTAGATTTGTGAAGTATTTCCCTTTTGTTGTTATTGCTTTCTCCATTATTTACTAGTTTCGTTGGGAGTACTGCACCAGGTCATGTGCATGTTGCAATTCAAAGGGTTGCCCATTTCAGAATTGACTTGCAAATATCTAACGCTGGTGTTGCATATGAAAAAGTTTTATTTGTACGGAGTAGCTGGTCTTTTGAGAGCCTCTCCACATGTGGAAACAATCAGCTTAGAATTGGAAACTACGGTGGTAACTTCCTGGAAATTATCTCTTCTTTTTACATCTTTTCATTTGGTTGAAGTTTTTGTCACATTTGTGCAATTTCATTTGATCTGACCTGCATTTGGTCTTGATTATATTTTGTCTCCAGTTAGATGATTGGTCTGTCGACTTTCTTGTCAATTCCCACTGCAACTATGAGTTACTTGATTTGGCCAAAGGAGATAATATGGATTTGCAGAGTGGGGTTTCAAGAGGTGATTTTCACAATCTCAAGGAGGTTAAGATTGTCATCTCCTCGAAGATGTGCTTAAAAAATCATGTCAAATGGGGCTTTGAAAAGCATTCCAAACTTTCAGAATTTCTGTTATTGCGTGCACCGGTTTTGGAGAAGTTTGTTATCATATCAAAGAGAAGAAGGTGCGTGACATGTTCAATGAACTGTCTATCTCAATATTTATCTCGATTGCACAACAAATTGTTAGGTTGTCCAAGATCGTCCACCAATTCTGAGATTATCTTCCAGTAGTTTCCTGTCTCAAGATACTAGAAATGTTGAGTTTTTGATAAACTAGTCATGGAAGCTTTAACTTCTCTTTGTATGTATGTCACTAATTACTAGTTTTACTATTGAAATTACCCTTGTTATGGTATCTTGGTTTCTTATGAAGAATTTTCTTTATTCACTTTGATGGAATATACTAATCAATGAGCACAGCTAATCTAATATATGCTTTTAATGGCAAAATTAGAAGTGTTGTTTGTTGTTTTGTTTAGAAATGGCAATCTTTACATAACTTTTATCAAACTATCTATTACATCCATTTTTAGGTCTACAATTTCATGAGTAAACCATTTCATGAGTAATAGTCCAAACGAGAAGTGATTTGTGTTTGCAAATATTTTTAAGGCACTGCAAATTTAGTACAAATTCAAACCTTTTTAGGCATCATTCATCAGTTTTACCAAAACTTGAATTGGAATGAAGAAAATCTGTCTTTTTCATTAGTACGAAATTACTTTCAATTTATTAATGTAAACTTGAATTTGTGCATGGTTTAAAATAATCCATCTATGAGCATATGGAAAATTCATATTGGAAAGGTTTTGTTATAAAATAAATGATGCATCATCTAATTCATTGATAGGACTATGAAGATCATTATATTTTAACTTTGCTCAAGACAAGTTCCATAAGTAGGTAGACATACATTTAAAGAATCTATTTTCCGATACCCATTGAGCTAACAAATCCGGATGCATGCTGCTAGGAATAGCTAGCGCTTGTAGCACCCTTTTCTTAAACATAATATTGTCTTCAATATTTATTTAATTATTAGCCAGATTGAAACGGCGCATGTTTTTATAAGAGGGACATTTAAGTAATTTAGCTTTTAAATTTAAATTCTGAAGATCTTGACTTTTAAGATAGTATATATATAGAAGATGTGTGTGGTAGGTAATACTGATCTATCAAAGCATTTTATTGCCTGAGATAAACACAAACAAACTAATGGAACATTGATTTCCCTCTTTTACCGATGGAGTGGACAAATCTGAAGAAGCAAAATGTAACAGAGGAAGAAGCACCAAAAGGAATCAGTAAGTTGCCGCATCCACTCCTAGTTGAAATTTTCTCACTTCTGCCAACAGAGGATGCATTCAGAACTTGTGTTATCTCTAAAGAGTGGCAGCGTCTCTCGACTTTAATTCATAGCTTCAATTTCACTTACCGGGAAAGAGAAGATTTCTCCTTGATTCATAATGCATTAGCACATACCCTCTCTCCCAAAATTAAAAAATTCCAACTCGACTTTACTCACTTGTGTCTATCAGATTGCAGTTTCAGGACTGAATATGAAACCCTAGTCAGTCATTGTTTTAGTTTTTCTGTTGAAAGACAAGTGGAAAATGTTGTATTTTGGTTTCAGTATAGTTATGAGTGCACATTGCCTGAATCTTTCTGCACATGTTCGACGTTGATAACTTTAGATGTTAAACATTGTGGCTTTAATGATGCGGTCATATCGTGGAACTCTCTAAAGAGTATAAAGTTGGGGCATTTGATGCTAACCGATGATGAAATGGTGAAATTACTGTCAGGCTGTCCAGCATTGGAAACAATGGAATTATATTCGTATCATGGTTTCCGTCGCCTGGAAATTAATTCTTTGCTTTTACAGACATTAAAGTTGAAAGATTATCAATTTCCTGAAAATGGAAATGACTTAGAAATTCTTGCCCCGTATCTTCAGCATTTGGAAATATCAGGAGAACTTTATAATCTCAAGTGTAGACTTGTTGATGCATGTGTCTTCTGTCATTCATGCTGAGCTTATTTTCAGCATTGCCTTTAGCAAAGACATCCCAAGTTTTTATGAGGGAGACAGCTGCCGTGACTATCATCAAATAGTATATTCCCTCGTCCAAAATAATCTTCAAAAGTTATGTGATGCAACTGAGCTAACAATGGGAACTTGGTTCACAGAGGTATGTCTTTAACTCGAAAGTCTTTACCCCTTCTTTGGTTAAGCAGACAGTAGTAGAATTAGTTATAGAAACTTATGGCCTATTGTATGCCTTTTTGCAATCCTCCTGTCAAGTTTTCAAAGTAAGGTTCTGTCTGATGTGAAAAACTTCCGTTTCGTTGTTATTGCTTTCTCCATTGTTTTACTAGTTTCATTGGGATTACTGCACCAGGTCATGTGCATGTTGCAGTTCAACGGGGTGCCGTTTCAGAATTGAATTGCAAATATCCAACGCTGGTGTTGCATATGAAAAAATTTAACATGTATGGAGTAGCTGGTCTTTTGAGAGCCTCGCCTCATGTGGAAACTACGCAGGTAACTTCCTGGAACTTATCTCTTCTTTTTAAATCTTTTCATTTGGTTGAAGTTTCTATCACATTTGTGCAATTTCATTTAATCTGACCTACATTTGGTCCTGATTAAATTTTTTGTCTCAGTTAGATGATTTCCCTTTCTACTTTCTTGACGATTTCCGCTGCAAATCCGAGTTACTTGATTTGGCCAAAGGAGATAATATGGATTTGCTGAGTGGGGTTTCAAGCGTTGAGTATCACAACCTTAAGAAGGTTAAGATTGTCATCTCCTCGGAGACGTGCTTGAAAGATCATGTCAAAAGGGGCTTTGAAAAGGTTTCCAAGCTTTTAGAATTTCTATTACTGAATGCACTGGTTTTTGGAGAATTTCGTTAACGTATCAAAGAAAAGAAGGTGCGAGACATGTTCAATTAACTGTCTATCCCAATTTTTATCTTGATTGGCTGACAAATTGTTTGGTTGTCCAAGATCGTCCACCAATTCTGAGATTATCTTCCAGGAGTGAGCTTTCCATGAGTTCACTACTAGTAGTTTCATGTCTCAAGATACTAAAAATGTAGAGTTTTTGATAAACTACTCATGGAATCCTTAACTTCTCTATGTATGTTTGTAACTAATTACTATTGGAATTACCCTTGTGGTATACCAAATGTTATGGTATCTTGGTTTTTTATGAAGCATTTTATTTATTCACTTTGATGGCATATGTAATATGTTAATCAATTAGCACAGTTAATATAATACATGCTTTAAATGGCAAAATCAAAAGTGTTGTTTGTGGTTTTGCTTAGAAATAAAAATCTTTACATAATTTTTACCGAACTCTAACTTATCCATTTTTAGGTGTACAATTTCATGAATAATAGTCCAAACGAAAAGTGATTAGTGCTGCAAATATTTAAGGCACTGCAACTTTAGTACAAATTTAATTATTCAAACCTTTTTAGGCAGCATTCACCATTTTTACCAAAACTTGAACTAGAATTAAGAAAATCTGTCTTTTTCATTATTATGAAATTACTTTCAGTTTTTATTAGGGATAAGGGTCTGAAAAATACCCTAACTTTGGCCGAAATTGTTGTTATGATACCAAACCTTAATGAGGACCTATTACCCCCCAGATTATTTAATACTGTATTTTAAACATATATATTTGTCACGTGGACATAAAAAATAATGTAAAATTATAAATAGTAATTGCCACGTGAGCACATATATACCTTTAAAATACACTATTAAATAGTTCAGGGGGTAAAAAATACACTATTAAATAGTTCAGGGGGATAATAGGTCCTCCATAAAGTTTGGTATCGTAACAGCAATTTCGGCCAAAGTTGAGGTATTTTTCAAACCCTTATCCCTTTTTATTAAGATAATCTTGAATTCGTGATTTAAAATAATCCATCTATGAACATATGGAAATTTCATATTGGAAAGGTTTTGTTAAAAAAAAAAAAAAAGATGTATCATCTAATTCATTGATAGGACCATGAAGATCATTGTTTTTTTTAACTTTGTGCAAGACAAGTTCCATAAGTATACCCATTGAGCTAACTAATCCGGATTCACGCTGCTAGGACATAGATAGTACGTGTAGCACCCTTTTTTAAAATATAATATTGTCTTCAATATTTATTTAACTAGTTTCTGGGTACGCGTGTCACACGTGTAGCCAAGTGTGTCCATTACTATAAACTTATAATATATGACAATTGTGCTCCACATAAGTCCTTAGACATCCATCTTATTACGTGCGTCACACGTTTAGCCAAGTGTACCCATTACTATAAACTTATAGAATATGACAATCGTGCTTCACATAAGTCCTTATAGACATCTTATTATAATGTTTGAGTTGTAAATGTTAAGTATTTATAGGATTTATTTTGCACTAAAAAGAATAGATGATGGTGGATAAAGGAAGAATTTTCACCAATTAGTGTTACACAAATATTTGTTAGAGTAAGAGTGTTTGTTTGAAAATTAAAATAGTTATCTAATTTTATATGGATCACTGATATGAACTTTATACTTTTAGATCTCTTTATTATTGATTAAAGAGACAATATACTAATTCATGAGATAATGAACTAATTATAAATGCATGTATAGTCATTCAATATATCTGCCAAATATTTCATATTATCCATATAAAACACAAATGATCTGGCGTATGATAAAATATTTAATCTTTCATTGAGATAATTTTTAATTTCATTTGGAAATAAGAAATATAATATTGTACATGTTCCACGCCAATAATTATATAAAGTCTAAATAAGTAATATCTATTCAATTGTAATCTAGACACAAATTTCTTTATATAAGCAGAGAACATATTTAACTAAAAAGGAATAAGAAAAGAATACATTATAATAGAACATTTAAAATTAATACAAAAATCACCTACAAATGGTCATCACTATCAACACTTTACATAAAATAATTCATTATTTTGTTGTAAATCATACAACATGATAAAAAAAAGTATTATTTCCTTTCAAACATTATTTACAATTAATCAATCAATCATAATGTCTTCGATCCAAATACAACAATAATGTTATTGCCCTTCACAATTCTACAAAGATTGATGACAACTTTTCTTCTGCGGTCTATGACTATGACCAAAAAGGAAATCACAAAAGAAGACAGAAATGATATACCAAAGATAAGAAAATGAATCTTAATTTATAAGAGAGAATTGACATTGATATACTTTAGTAAGAAGATCATATATGAGATTTATAAGTTCATTTCCCTTTCTAGGTGACTTTAAATAGGAAAATCTTAGGTGAGGGGAGATGAAAGGAAAAAAAATAAAAGGCCCATCAGTTTCCTACTTAATTATGTAACTTTTGGTCTTTCACATTTAATTCATTGAACAATATAATTAGGAGTCTTTTTATTTTCTTGACAATAACTACTTATAACAATTTAATATTAATTCACCATGCAACATGAATAAATTGTAACCGAAAGAATTTGATAAATTTGATATCGGCTTAATGTGTAACTCTCCCTTGTAGTAATTAAAATTTACTATTTAATATTTAATTAATAATTTATTAGATGATTAATAGTATTTGTATTTGATATAGGGACAAAATGGTAATCTGAATTTTGCCTAACATTCTTCCCACTGTTAGTATAATATGAGATGATATGATATATGATTATTAATTTCTTATTATATACATATAGATTATAGATGATAAGTATTATTAAATTAGATATTTTAATTAGGAATTAATAATATAAGGAAGTGCAAAATCATTAACATGTTAATTAAAATGAACCAATTTAATATTTAAATTAAATAATTAAATATTTTATAACATTTTAATTTATAGTAGGGTAAAACCGTAATTCAACTATATGTTTCACCTTCTTCTTCTTCTTTTTTCCAAAAAAAAAAAAGAGTAAACATTTTTTCACATTCATTCTTTAAGATGAAAGTTAATGTATATGTAAAATTATAAGTACAAAGAACAAAAAAAAATGATACACATGACCAAGACAATTAGGCTTTATTTTATTTTTTTTGTGTTTGTCTCTATAATGAAAACTGAATATTTGAGCATACAAAAATAAAAAATTGAAATTAAAGCAAGTTGCTAACAAAACAACAATTCAGCTATATGAAGAGAGATAGAAAAGTCTTATTATAATTCTAATTACTACAAATAAGTATAAAACTAACACATCAACCTTCGATGCTTCAACAGTTGAATTCTTGTCTATTACCATCACTGTATAAGGGGATCTCACAACTTTCACCACAAATTGTGACATTATTTCACCTGTTTAGAGCTTCTACACACAAGAATTGTAGGAGTGGTAAATAAAAGTCTTTCTTGAAAAAGTTAAATTTTTAGGACAAAAATTATGGAAACATGAAAAGTCACATGGAAAATTGAAAGGTCAAATAGTATTAAAATAAATATAATGATTCTTTCATTCTCTTTATAATAAATAACTAACAATTCAAATAATAATTAAATTATTATTATTTAATATTTAATTAATTAGATGTTTAATTAAGTCTAGGTAAAATGGTGATCTAACTTTTCATCTTTGGTGCTTCCCAAAAATTACGAAAACATGAAAAGTCACATGAAAAATTGAAATATCAAATACTATTAAAATAAATATAATGATTCTTTCATTGTATTTATAATAAATAACTAAAAATTCAAATAATAATTAAAATGTTATTATTTAATAATTTATTAATTAGATGTTTAAATTAGCCTAAGGGTAAAATGATAATTTAACTTTTCATAGCTACCCACTTTTAGTTTTAAAT
>JAJOOH010004424.1:0-14573 GCA_029582605.1 Solanum gracilifrons
AGTTAACAAGATCTTCTAACTTCAAAATATATTATTTTAAAATTTTTTGAGTTCTTTTTTTTTAAAAAAAAACTTACAACATATGTGAAAATATGTGAATATATATAAGCATTTAAACTTTATCATTAACAAAATAAATTTTATATTCAGTAATATGGAATAAATATTTTCATTTTGTCCCTACACTAATTAAAATCTAATAACTATAAAAAAAAAATAACATTAATTAAAAGTCCTATTTATATAATTATAAAATTTATTAGAAATTCATCTATTTCACATTAATTTTTTAGTTATAACATAATAAATTCTCTTAGTTATTATTAATTATTGCAAATATTATTCACGCTCTTTTATATTCTTTAGTTAGAATATTATGAATTCTCATAGTTATTACATTAATTATTTCTATCTTTCATATTTCCTTATATTAACTTTTGACCAATAATTTTTCATATTATTATACCGCCCCTATATATGTGATAACACGGTGTTGTTATTTTTCCTAGGACGAATTATGCTTGGTTGAATAAATTGAAAATTGTTTACAAGTATATGAACTATACCTTTGTTGGTTATAAGATAAACATGTGATTATATGATTTTACAGATAGAATATATTCTTTACTTTTATTTTTTTGAAAAAAAAAAAGGAAACTTTTCTCAGTTAACTATGGACAGTCAGATAACTATCTTTGATTTATGTACACAGACAATGGAGAAGTCTAATATGAGAGCCAACAAAAAGAACGTTATCTATTATGTTATAACTTATAAAATAAAAACTAATATACATAAATAGTTCTAAAAAATAAAATGTAGTTGTTCTCCACATGTTCATATGACATCTAAACAGATTAAGTGGAATACACGTGCAAAGCACATCTGGTTAGATGACAAGAAAAATACACAACAAATATCGTCTATAAGGTAATATTAGTAAAATATGACTAATTAAAGGATTGAATCTCATCAAATTGAAATAAATAAATTACTCCCTCTGTTTCAAAAAGAATGACCTCATTTCCTTTTTAGTTTGTTTAAAAAAGAATGACCCCTTTCCTTTTTTGGCAACACTTTAACTTCAACTTTACACGTGGCATGTTTAAGGCCACAAGATTAAAGGGCATTTTGGTACATTTGACATAACTTTAATTTAGAACCACAAGATTTAAAAGTCTTCTTTTTTTTCTAAAACTTCGTTCCAAGTCAAACTAGGACATTCTTTTTGAAATGGAGGGAGTACATTATTGCATTTAACTAATAATTTTTTTCATTGACCATCTTCATAGGTTCGTTTGAATAAGAGATATATATGACGATCCACATTGAACATTTACAAAAGAATCTGCAATATTATTTTGTGCAAAGCTTATTATTCAAATATTCACTTAAATTTTCTGAATTGCACGTGTTGAAAATTGTGTATATATATATACTAGAGAGAGAGAGGAAATAATAGTTTTAGGCCCCGTGTTATTACATTATCAGAATTTTGGTCCTTGTGTTATTAAACTAAACATATTTAACTTTTAATTGAATAAAATGTGTAATTTTAGTCCTTATGCCTAATTGATGTTAACACCGTTAACTTTTGGCTCATTTTATTTATTATTCTTAAACAATCTCCAACTCTTGAATCTGTTGCCATAATTTATTTATTTTCTAGGCTTATGGGTTCTAGTTAGGTTATAGATAGTTGCTTTACTCTACTACTTTGTTCATTCTAGACTCGTGAGCTATATAGTTAGACTTTCCGTTATGTCTTTGTTCATATGACTTCTTGTCGTTGTTTATCTTTCTCACTTTTCATATTGTATTTACTTTCCAAGCTCAGCTGATTTATGATGCCTGCTAGGTACTTGTTGTTTTGATATTCATGCTACATTCTACATATTTTTTCTTGATGCGTATTAGAGCACCAATAGAAAATAACAATTCGAGCTTGGCATGGAGATCTTTAGAGAGTGAGAGTGAACTGATGACATCCTATTTCAACTTATCTTCATATGTATGTTGTTTTGACTAGTCTTATGTATTCGAGACAAGTATGTACTTTTGAGACTTGTACTCATATAGTATCTTTAATTTGTACTTTTGTCCACCAGGTTGTGGGATTGGATTATGTACTCCTGTTATATATATTGATGTTATTTCCCATTTCTGCTGAATTTTCCTTTAAATTGTTCTTATTGTCTCGTTGGTTGTTGATTCTGCCCAATATGTTTGTTGCTAGTCATTCTGAGATATGGGTCGGCTTATCTATTGGTGGTTATGGTGGGTGGCATCATGAGTCGAGTTTTCAGATCGTGAGAAAAGCTGAAACTGATGAACAATCACCCTATTCAAACTTGTATATTGAAAAATTGTGTAGCATCAAGTTACATTATCAATATTATGAATATTGCAGGTTTGTCAAATTTAATTCATGAATGTAAAGTGATTTCCAACTTATTTACTTGAAATTTCTACATTTAGTTCTTACCATAATATAATGTTAATTAAAGGAAAAACTATAAAAATAATCAATTAGAAAAAAAAAGTTCATAAATGGAGGATCTTCTCACAAAAAATGAACTTCAAATAAGAGGTCTTATACAAAATTGAAGGAATATTAAGGGAAAAACAACAACAAGATGTGTACCTTATAACTTGCAGCGGAAATATTTATTGTTGATTTTGTTGTCGAAATGAATTGCTCCAGATCTCTCTTTGAATCACAAGGAAACCAAGATCATTTTTGCTCACAAACTAAGAGTCTTCCTTAGTGTGTAGATTGATTTGTGTAAGAAACTTTCTTCTATGTTTCTTTATTGATCTTTTGTTTTTATCTTTCTCACGTTCTTCCCCTTTCCTTTTCCACGTTCCCATGTCTAAAAAAAAGTTACTCCCACTAAGAGCCTTTTAAGGGGAGGTTGAATAGTTACTCTGTAATTGTTCTCTCTTATCCTTTAAAAAAGATTATCTATTTAATTAATTAATTAAATCAGATAGGACAAAAACATATTGGGTCGAGCAAAATCGGGTTGAGTTGGGTCGGGCAGAACCGGGTTGAGTTGGGCCGGTCCACATGGGCGACCCACGAACCAAAACTTACATCTCCACTTCGCACATGGTGGACAAGACCCAAGCCAACACAACATCAATCAGACATACAATTCATACGACAAATAGTTCATGCGACCCGTGAGCATGAAGAGCTTACCTTTAAAGTTTTACAAGCCCTACATAGGAATCCAATCACATGTGGGAAGAATTCACTACAATTTTAAGGATACTTTTACTCAAGTTACCCCAAATGTCATTCACCCCAGATGAATCGTATTGAGGTAAAATTCACAACTAGTGAAAAAGTTTCCTTATAGTATATTCCAACTTCTTGAGTAAAACCTTTTGCCACCAATCGTGCTTTGTGTCTTTCTATCGACCCATCCGATTGGTGTTTAACTTTGAGAATTCATTTATTCCCAATAACTTTACGTTCCTTAGGAAGGTCAACTAGATCCCAAACATTATTGGTTTTCATAGACTCTAATTCTTCTTTCATCGCTTTTAACGATTCATCTCTTTTAGGGCTCGATAAGGCCTCAGTCATAGAATTAGGTTCATCCAATTCCATAGGAGATACCAAGAAAACATAATCCTCAATCTCATAAGATCGTTTAGGAACACCTTTTCTTGTACTCTTACGTATTCGAAGTTTAGATTCCTCTATAGGATTTTGAGATTCATAACTCCCACTTGGACTAGGAATCATTTCTTGATCCATTGAATTATCAAGTATGTCTGACAACATTACATGATCTTCTGAATTCAACATTTCTTAGAGAGGCTCAACTTCATCTATTTCACCCTTTTTGGGAAAATTAGTTTTCAAAAATCTGACATCTCGTGATACAATTTCAGTAATACTTCCATCCTCCAATTTATCGATGAACACATACCCTTTAGAGCATTCAGAGTACCATTTAAAGATACATTTCTTTCCTTTTGGACTTAGTTTACCAAACTCATCAAAGTGATCTTTAATATATGTTGCACAACCCCACGGTCATAGATCATTCAGGTTTGTTTATGACCAGTCCAAAGTTCATAAGTAGTGGAAGATTAATTGATTTAGAAGGCACTTTGTTCAATATGTAAGTCGCAATCAATAATGCATCTCCCCATAAAGAGATAGACAAATTTGTCTGCGCCATCATTCACCATTTTGTTGAGGTGTATAAGGAGTAGTTAACTGTCTGATAATACCTTTTTCAGCAAATAATTCTTCAAATTGTTTTGACAAATATTCACGTCCTCGGTCAGTTCTTAAAGCCTTTTATGCTTTTATCTAATTGATTTTCAACTTCATTCATATATCATTTATAGCACTAAGTACTTCAGATTTATGAGAAATCAAATAGACATAACCAAAGCGTGTGAAATCACCAATAAATGTAATGAAGTATGTAGCACCAGACCCTACATTCACATTCATTGAACCAAAAATATCATAATGAATTAATTGAAGTGGGAACCTAACTCTCTTAGCCTCCCCAAATGGTTTACACGTAATCTTTCCAGCAAGACAATTTTCACAAGTTGGTGTATCAATTTTGTTGTAAGAACCTAAATGTCCTTCTTTTGCCAACCTATTCATTCGATCTTGCCCTATGTGACCTAATTTTGCATGCCATGTAATAACATCAATATCATTGTTACTTGAATAACATGCCATTACACAAACGGTCAACATAATAGTCATAAGTTGAAGCATTACAATCTAATACAATAAAACGGTCATAACGAAGTCCAAAACCATATAAAACATTATCTAGGTTTATTCTAACACCATTACGACTAAAAAACAAATCAAAACCAACGTCTAAAAGTACAAACACAGATCTAAGTTTCGTCGAATCTCTGGTGCATATAGGACGTCATGCAACATCAAAGAACGACTACCACACAAGTCTACTCTGAAGGTGCCTATCCCTTTGACTTCTAGTTTAGCATTATTTCCCACGTAGATCCACCTTGATTTAGATGAAACTCGACAAAACTCCACAAACGCTTCTCGATCTCGACTCACGTGTTCGGTGGATCTTGAGTCTACAATCCACATAGGATAAGATTCAGTTAGTAAAGAAGTGCTAGAAACATATGTTGCACTTAGAGATGCGTTTAAAATGCTACCTTTTTTCGGCTTAGTACATTCACAAGCAAAATGCCCCAACATTTGACAATTGTACACTTTATTTTGCTCTTGTCTTTCTTCTTGAAAAATCATTTTTCTTTCTTGGAATTTGGCTTCTTTTTTTTCTTAGAGGGTCTTTCTCCAGTCTCTTTGTCTTTCCCATTCCTTTTCCAATTTTTCTTACGCTTGAAGCTTGAAGATTTTGTACAACTTGACTTTGCCACAAAATCATTAGAATCAGCTTTAGCAACACCAAGGCAGTCATCTTCAAGTTCAACATGTCGTGCAACATTAGAAAAAGTTTTGATGATATCATTATGGGTCAAGTTAACCTTAATATGTTCCCAATTATTAGAAAGAGACCGAATCACTGCTTGAACTTGTTGCTCATCTAAAAGAACATGACCATCACTTTTTGAGTTGAACTATCATGTTTGACATCACCCTAAGGTGTTGATTGATATTATGATCATGACGCTTTTTGCATGTTAGTGTCAAATTTGATAGTCAATTGTCGAAGGCGAGTTACCGACGTACCCCCATACGCTCCTTGCAGATGGGCCCACATAGCATAAGCAGTAGGGAATTCCTCACATTCAAGTATAAGTCATCAACCACAGAACTAACTATTATTCCACGTGCAGTGAAATTAGTTTTTTTTTCAAACTTTGTAACCTTCTAGATCCCTTCCGTGCTGTGTAGAATTACCCTCTTCTGTTTAATTCAAAACATTATTTATACCTTTCAGAACATTTTGCTCTTCCGGTACATACCATATTTTATGACTCCAGATGTCGTAATTGTCACCATTAAGTTTTTCACCTTTGTTTAAGTCATCAATAATATCTTTTAATGCCATGTTTGTTATTGAAATATAGTAAGGCAAGAATTTTTAATCAATTATGCATATGGCATTGATTTAACGTATCGGGACACTTCTTCTAATTCTAAATGTCAACGATCGTTAGTCAATAATATAACCCAACTAAGTGAGTTGGGGTCAAATCCCACAGGGAGTGATACGTACTTGAGAATCAAGAGCCAAGTATGAATATGTTCAAATCAATCATAGGTAGAAACATTCACGAATAAAAGCATAGTTCAAATTAAGGGTGACACAAGTGTCAAATATGGGGTTTTTGATTGTAATTATCAACTACAACAATAGCAAATAACAAGAATAAACAAGTATAAAGACGGATTCTTGGGATGTGATTGGATTATGGGCTAAGGTAGACAAATGGGTGATTGCAATTAATAGAAAATAGTTGTAAATCAGTGAATAAGCTAGACTTTAGTGGGGATAAACTTTCTCTCGAACAATTTACCCAAAATCAAATTGGTTTCTCTCGAACACCAATAAGCAGCAATTAAGAACAACCTACACTTTAGTCCGTTCACTCTCTCGAGCTGAATGTGTGGAAAAGGGTTTAGGATTCACTCTCTCAAGTTGAACCCATGACAACCCAATACCCACATACCATCAATTCAGTAATTTTGGTTTTAAAACCTCTCTCTCGAGCAAGTCAAAAACACGAAGGTAGAATTGCATTTGCAACTACAACCCTTAAAATTAGGCCACAATTACTAATTGAAATCACTTTTAAACAACATTTAAACTATCAACTGACAATACCCTTAAGCCAAATCAACCCATAATCACATAATCACACCCCAAGAATTGGGGTTTTTGCTAGACATCATAAAAACATAGAAATCGTTACCAAATTGTGTTTCCATCAACTAGGTAAGATTAATTTCGTCTTTACAAAGGTCAAGATTGAAGAATCTCAAAGACCCACTTCCAATTTCTCAAAGGTGGAAATCTTCAAATCTTCAAAGCTAAGGAAAAATTGTCTCAATCTCTCTAGACTAAAAAATATTCTCAAATAGATTGATAGATAGATTAAAAGTAGATACTAAACTAAATATTCAAAAGGGTATTTATAGTCACCAAAAATGTGCTACGAAGGACCATTCGACGTAGTTAGTCGGGATCGTCGATTCACTCGGCGATCCGCCCTTTGGTTAATTCCATTGCCTTTTTGCTTTAGCCTTCAGCATCTTCAAGTTCTATAACTTTGGATGATATAACACTACATCGCGGAACTGTTCGGTTACTCGCCGACTGCTCCTTTCTCTCGCCGACTTGATTTTGCTCCTTCACGGCTTGGCAACTTGAACTTTAAGCGAGATCATGGCCATTCGGCGACTCGCCCAATGGGTTAGGCGATCATCAGGCCTTTTTTCTTCGTTCTTTAAGCTGCCTTGTTCCTTTTTGCTCAATAGTGTCCGTGCTTTGTTCCTTAATCCAAATACCTGGAATTCAAGGATTTAAATCAGTTATTGGCACAAAATAAACATTTGAGGACACTTAATCTATTAAAATAAAGCCCTAAATGAGTCCAAATCGTGGACTCATCAACACCCCCAACTTAAACTTTTGCTTGTCCTCAAGTAAAACTCAAGTTCAGCAGTTCAAAGAGGATGCCTCAGACAGTGCTACACAAGACTCAATCGTGAATGCACACAAAAAGACTCAACTTACTCATGCAAGGATTGATTGTGCACTCAAAGATTCAAGTTGTGATTCACCATTACCAAAGACTTTCAAGTTCACAATACTTGCTTCAAATGCAAGTTCAAGCTCAACAGAGGTACTCAAATACCATTACACAAAGAATGATTCCATGTTCACACACAATGGTTTAGCAATTTATAGCTCCGGAATCATAACAACACTCGCACTCACAAAGATAAACACAATGCATGATTTCACCCATAGGTTTTCCCTTATTTTCCAATCAACAATTGTTTCAGCTCACTCAAGATCAAAAAGGTCTTTTCAAGGCTTGTAATGGAGTTGAGTGTAAGGGTATGGTCATTTAGGCTCAATGGATGCAATCCCCATGAAATGTAGTATGAACAACATTTTCTTTCCTTTCCTTCATCATTCTCATTCATGCTCAAAAGTAACCCCATTATGTATCTTACATGGAATACAGGACACCCAATTTTCACTTTATTCCACATCTTTTTCATTCTTTTTCTTTTTCATTCTTTTCTTCTTTTTCTTTCCTTTTTTTGTATGGAGGGGTTCCATTTTTTTCTCAAAATCATGGGTCAAGGGGACTTCGTTGCATTTCTTGATTTATCTTCTCTTTTCACCACACCCCCAACTTAGGCCAAAGCCTAAGTTGGTTATTCAAACAAACCACAAATCATGAGGATTATGGGTAATGGATAAAGAAAGGTCACAATTTCATCAAGTTTCTTCCAAGAAAAGGTTAAGGCTTAAAGGGTGTTCAAGCTCGGTGCACACACTCACAAGGTAGGCCACAAAAAAGAGGTATAATGTCAAATTTGTTTCACACTCTTCGAAGTTGCCTAAGATCATTTAAAGAGATTGCATCACTTAGTCAACCGAACTAACGGGGCAAATTTTAGGTGTCATCACACATGGTTCACGGTAAGCTCATCACACAAGGCATTAACACCAATGTCAAACAAGACTCCACACTTTCACTAGTGTGCAATGTTCATCACAAGAGACTCAATTTGATAATTGGCTAGTCACAATGAGATGCAAAAGTTCACATATTGTTTATGCAACTTCATTTGGCCTTATCGTAGTCGCACATTCATTTTTGTTTGATTGTGAGCACTATTCAAGTCAACGGTATTGATCAAGACCGAGACTCAAATTTGCAAGAGAACAACCACATTCAAACACAAAAAAGAAGTGGCACAAATTTTTTCTAAAGGGTCTAAAAATCATCTACAATTAAAACAAGGAGCTACAAGGTCAATCATCCACAAAACAGTGCAAAACACAATTAAAGCTCAAAAACCCAATATATAAATAAAATAATCATCACAAAAGGTGGGCCTCACCCCGCTACAAGTAAAATCATTTGTTATCAAATGCAAGCAAAATAATATCCAAAAGTCCAAAGATAAGACAGAGAGGGACGTAAAAAGGAATCATGTCTACTAGTCACTCCATCTATCTGGGCATCATTTCCCGGTAGATCAACTTGAACTTGGGCATCAGTGCCCGAAATCATCTTAGAAGGAGTAGGTCCACTAGGATCAGCTAAGGGTGTATCAGCTAAAGAAGCCTGCACAACTGCATCTACCATGGCCTCATCAGTCTCCGTAAGGCCCTCGTAGGAAGCTTCCTCAACAACCCCAAGCATCTCATCATCTGTCTCTGCCTCAGACTCGGGATCAACTGCCTCATCAACTCTACTATCATCTCTGGTGGTGGTCGGAGGCATGTCTGGCTCAACTAGCACATCGGGGATCTTCACAGTCCCGAAGATCTTCACAATCCCGAAGATCATGGACATGTAGGTGGACTTCAGCTGGTCCACATCTCTCCTCAGTGCAGCAATAGCTACCTTAAGAGTCGTCACCTCCTCAGTGGGCCCTTGGCCATGCTCGCACACCACTATCCTAGCCGCGAGGGCATCAATGGTAGTGCTCAAAGATGTCACAACATCAGCCAGGACTGTCTGAATCATGCTCGGAATGGAGGCCTCGAGCATGGCAGCACGACCATCGGCAGAACGGGCTAGCTGCCGCATTCGGAGTATTGCAACCTGGGTGAGCGGGGGCCGGGAAACAGCATCAGCAACAGATTTGGGTCTAGGAGGCAATGGAGCAGTAGAGGGACCTGAGATGTCAGAAGGAACAATACTAGAAGTACCTGAAAGCCTAGGGGCTGGAGTAGGCAAATGTCCCTCTGCAGGTAATGTCTGAGGATCAACAATCGGGGATGTATCCACTGGGGCTGCCTTATTCTTCTCCGCCTAATCCTTTAAATACTCCGTCTCGATCCTCTGGATATCGGTAGAGGATGTGGGAATCACTTCCACATCCTTCTTCGCATCTCTAGGAACCCGAGCCCGTCTGCACAGGTGGGTGATCAACATCGGGAAGGGAAGGGAAGTCTGGCACTGCTTGGCCCGCATGAGCATCTATGATGTAATGATCATCCCCAAGTTTAGCCTCATCCCATCAATAATGCAACCAAGACATGCTGTCTTGGCATGGCGGAGTATAGATTTATTTTGGGATGGCATTATCATGCTGCTGATGAAACCAAACCAATACCTCGCCGCCATATTGAGGTCCTTCTTTTCAATAGCTGACCCAACCTCTAGCCATCTAGGAGTACCATCTGATATCAATGGAGCCAACCACCTCTTCAAGTCTTCCAGTACCTACGTCCTGATCTTGTATTGACAGTCATCCTCAAGCCTTATTGTACATTCTAGGACGACATTAATGGCATCAAAATCGCACTGTACCTTCTTCTCTCTGACAACCACGTGGTCAATCGACTTGAATTTAGCTGCCGATTTTTTCCCTTGTGGTATCAAATCCCCCTTAACCAGCATAGAACTTCCAGACCCAATTCGGAATATATGGGCCACGGGGTTTGGTGAAGATTTGGAATTTATGAGACTTCAGGCAACTCATAATCTTTGGGTACCTGTCGATGACCCCATCAATGAACAAACGTTTATCCTCGATGATTGTCCTCAACCCATCAGTCTTTAGTCTATTCATAGACTTAGGAGGAGGACCCTATACTGGTGGTGCTAGGACCACTGACTGTGCTGGAGATGGAGGAGGAGTAGTGGTAGCTTGAGAAGTCCTGATCCTAGACGGATCGTTCATCCTTTTGGACCGCAGCTCAACTCTTTCTGGTTCTAGTAATTCATCATCTCCGGGCTCTGAAACTTCAACCTGCTACCCCTGGTCCTCACCCTCACTCTTAGAAGTAGTAAGGTGGGTGTCATAGATACCGTCACTGTCAGAGCTGGCCTCCGGTAATGTAGGTGCCTTCCCATTGCCTTTGCCTTTCCCACCATTTGCTTGGTGGCCCTGCCCCTGGATGCAACTCATTGATAGTTATCCCTTTGGCCCTCTTGCATGGCGACATGTCTCTACCAGCAACCTTTGGTCTAGCTATGTCTGCAAAACATCAGGAAAAAGTTAAAAACAATTCAACCGAATGTACAGAAAATCAATTGCAGACAGACTCGTCGAATGAGTCGACGAGTTGCCAAATTTCTTTAGCGAGCTAGATCGGGCTCGCCGAAAGGATTGGCTCAAAAATACAGAAAATTTTGGCATGTCGTTGATGAAAGGATATTTCAGCGAATCACCGACAACATTCGGCGAGCAAAGATTAGTCTGCCAAAAGTTACAGTGCAATTAAGGGTCAGGGGTGCAGACAAAGGGTGATCTAGAAAACTTTCAGCGAGTCGCCGAGTGTTTCGGCGACTTTAAGCTTCTCACCGAAAGTTACAAAACCAAACTACACATTTAGTACGAAATTAAAGGCGAGATGGGGAACTTTGGTGAACCGCCGAGTGGTTCGGCTAGCTCGACCCAGCTCTCCAAACAACCCAACGTGCATACTTTCAACCTAACTTCTTGAATTCAACCCCGCATTCCCCAAAAATAAAATCAAAGCATGCACTTATCAAATTCAACTAAGACCCATTACACCGATTACATCGGGATACTCAGACTTCTCCCGGTTTTGCCAAATTTGGCCATTTGATGACTTTTTCCCTTAAGAATAACGTCACCCGCTCTATCATTGGGCAAATTACGTTATTTGGCATAGATACGGGCTACTTAGAATTTACCCGACTAAACCCAACAACATGCAAGCACAACCCCACAATAATTAATCAATTTTAAGGAACAAAAACTTGGGAATTCAACAATACAAACTTTACGGGCAAAATATTTGATTTAAATTAGGCACACACATAAACAATTAAGATTAGAGAGGCCCAACACACTTCAACAAGATAAGATCATTGCAAATGAGTACAAAATAGCTAAAAATAAAATGTGGTTCGGAAAACCAATCGTAAATGCTGAATAATAAAGATTGAAATGGTAGGCGGCAAAGTAATCCACTCCAAACACACGATCAACGACTCAAATAAGATAAAAATGCAAGAAATATAGAAAATAATATGCGGGTGTGAGTTTGGGAAGATTAAAAGTGAGGGAAAGTGAAAGAGTTTGAAAGTTTAAACCTTTGGCCTTTAAAAACCGTCCAGTTCTCGCCCATTCGGCAACATTAGTCTTTCTCGTCGAACCACTCGACGACACACTGAGTGGTCACTTACCTCATCGAGTTTTACAAGACCTCCAGTTAATTTGGGGGTCCAAATGACAGACTAGATCGCGATCTCCCACCTGGTCGGCGGTTCACCAACCAGCTATTGGGCTTGCTGAGTTTTTTAGACTCCAATTTAAAATTGCTTTGAGTTCAATGGCGGTCCAAGTCGGGCTCGCCGACCTCTTCGGCGATGCGCCGATTGGACCTTCTGCTCGCCAATATTCAGTTTTTCAAACATATTTCCCATTTTTGACCTGCACAATCAACGTAACATTATTTCATACTTAAAAGAAAATCAAATAAAACTTGGGTTGCCTCCCAAGCAACGCCTTAGTTAACGTCGTGGAACGATGCAAGTCCACCCTCAAACCTCATTTTTAGGGTTGGACATAGTATCACTAGGGAACCCCCACTTGCTGTCTCGGGTTAAGATGAGACGAGATATGACCCATTTGGGTCTCCAACTGTTTGATCGACATGGAATGGGAGGTAACAATCTGACTAAGGGTCGACACATCTTCTTTCATTTCTTTCAAAGTTTTGTCTGACCCTTCTAATTTGTTGAGGATACGAGAGAGCATAACCTCAAACCGGCCACCTTCCAAATCCTTTGGCTTTTGGCACTCGTGGGGAGGAACATACCTATCTTTCTCCCCATCCTTCCAATTGGGATTCCGATCCCTCCATTCACAATCATGATCTTTCCAACTTTCATCCCTATTCCAACTTTGGTTACCACCCTGCCTCGGGTAGTTTGAACGATAACCACCACCTTGGTTGGCTAGGAAATTCACCTTTTCACTATATAAAGCCTCAAACTTGGCTTCATCCAGATTAACACATCCAAAATCCACAACATTGACACTTCGAGCACCAGCTCCCATGACATTTTTAAACAAAATGTCAAGTTGTGTCATGATCTTGGCCATGTTCTGGTCCCTCTCTTGGTCCTTCTCCATCTGCTCTTTGGTCAATTTGAATGTGAGTGGAGAAACCTGATCTTCACGGGTGTACCAAGCCCAATTGATTATAGTCATGTCATCTAAGAGCTGGGATGCTATAGCATAAGGTTGTTGCAACAAACCTCATGGAGAAAGTTGGTCAGCAACGCCCTTGTTTACCGAGTCAAGGCTTCGGTAAAAATACTGCAGCAAAACATTGTCGGGTAAGCCATGAGTTGGGCATTGGAGCACCAACTTCTTGAATCGTAGCCATGTTTCATGAATTGGCTCTCCCTCCAACCGTTTAAAGCTCTGAATGCTGTTCCGAAGAGTCATCATCTTCGAAGGAGGGAAAAATCGCACTTGAAATGCAGTGACCCACTCCTCCCACGAAGTGATTGATTCACGTGGCAATTTAGCCAACCACTTACATGATTCTCTCATTAAGGAGAATGAGAACAACCTCAACTGGACCGACTCTTGGGATATCTCCTTGAAGGAGAATGGCCCGCAAACATCCACAAAATTTCTAATGTGCTCATGGGGATCCTCATAATCCAAACCACCGAGCAACCCCTTCAATTGCAAGAGCTGCAACATAGTACTTGTAATGTGAAACACTGTATTCTCTTCAGCCGGAGGCAAGCAAATGGCACCAATACCACCCATAAGATGGGGTCATTAACATTAGGCATATTGACATCGTTGAGGTTTTCGATGTCATCTTGGTGGCCTACTTGTCTACCATTGCTTTTGTTTACACTCATAATTCCTGTTTCACAACACAACAAGCAAAACAAAACTAAAATGAAGTAAATTCAACTATGACTAACAAGAACAAAATTCCACTTAAATAAAAATTCTCAAGTAACACCACTCTCCGGCAGCGGAGCCATTTTGATTTCACATATCAGGACACTTCTTTCAGTTCTAAGTGCCAACGATCGCTAGTCAGTAATATAACCCAACTAAGTGAGTTGGGGTCGAATCCCATAGGGAGTGATTCGTACTTGAGAATCAAGAGCCAAGTATGAATATGTTCAAATTAATCATAGGTAGAAACATTTACGAATAAAATCGTAGTTCAAATTAAGGGTGACACAAGTGTCAAATATGGGGGCTTTGATTGTAATTATCAACTACAACAGTAGCAAATAACACGAATAAACAAGTATAGAGGCGGGTTCTTGGGATGTGATTGGATTATGGGATAAGGTTGACAAATGGATGATTGTAATTAATAGAAAATAGCTGTAAATCAGTGAATAAGCTAGACTTTAGTGGGGATAAACTTTCT
>JAJOOH010004425.1:0-11786 GCA_029582605.1 Solanum gracilifrons
CCACCCCCCCCCCCCCCCATGATATGCGAAGGGAGCATAAATTTGACAAAACTGAGAAACCAATAAAGAAAATTTGCTTGAAATTTTCCGTCTTCAAGTTGGACAGGTCAGTTTTCTTCAGAAAAAATCTGTTTCTATCTGTTTTGTTTAAGTTTAGCTTAAATGAAGAATGAAAAGCATTTTTAGAGAGAGAATAAAACCACATTTCATATGAATATGATTTCTTTTAGATAAAATATCCTTATTTAATATGAAAATTCTAGTTTGAAATATAATTTAATGAAAGAAATGTGAATGATGAAAAGCATCATGAGTAATCACTTTAACTTGTCGTTTTCAACAAATAATTAAGCTTACAAATTTCTAATAAAAAATAATTTGTATTTTTTTATTTCTTATATATTTTTGGCTTGTTCTTCATGTTCTATGCTTTTCTTCGTCATTTGGACAAATATGGTTTTAACTATGTTTTCCTTTCATATTTTATCCTTCTTCAATTTCTTAGTCATATTATTAAGAACATTCATTTTTATTTCATTTTTGTTTAGTTTAATTTTTGGCCATATTATTAATTACATTAATTTAATATTTCATTTTCGATTCTTGCTCATATTGTTAAAAGAACATGTTTATTTATCTATATGCCTTCGGTATATCATCTTTGTAAGACTAGTATCTTCTAGGGAAAAAAATGAATATATATTATAAGTAACTCAACAATAATTTTGAAGTATTTTTTTGCCAATTTAACTGAACTCTTTTTCGTTTCACTTGCATTTGCTAGGAGGTCAAGTAAGAAAAAGTATGTGTTGATGTATATTGGACATAAATAGTAAACCCATTTTTCAGAAATTTGCGGACAAAAATGTCGGAGAATAATTTTTCTGAACCTAGAGAAAATAAAAGTCAAAACACATGTGACATGTAGTAAAATTGAATTTCTATACACTTGTAGGTATCATTCTAAACTAATGAACACCGGATACGAATAAATATTTAACTTCCTATTAGATATAAGAAGATGAAACTTGGAACCTCAGAAATAATAGAAGATACCGTTTTAATGAAGCCTGCAAATCGAGATAATTATGCTAATAATGAGGAAAAAAATTTGATATACAATTTTTTTACCATGGAGAAGTTGCTACGCCCTTGAAATAAAGTTAAAGATTTCATCTTCCTTTGTTAAACCCTTAGTTTTAGAGTTCAGACGTGCTCTGCTTTCAAAAGCATTTCATTAAAATTAAACGATTCCTATTTTGCTTCACCTAGCTCAACTTTCTTTGTTTCAATAATGTTCATTTATTCACACAAAAAGTAAGCGACATTACTAAGCCTTGCACGTTCAAATCTAACTATCATGCAAAAACAGTCTATCGCTTTCTGCGAATAGTCCCAAATTTCAAAATGATCGCTAGGGGTCAAAATGCTGAAAGCTTCAATGGAATCCACTATTTCAGTAATAATTCCAACATCCAGTTTAACATATAAGCGACATAGTAAATGGTCATGCATAAATTAATTCGGGGTGCGATAAAGATCATATTATTTGGTCCAAAAGAGTGGAAGAACCTTTGAGTCCATGATCAGGACATTGAAAATAATGTTGAAACAAGAATATTCCTTGATTACATCCTTTAAGTCCACTCTATGTCCTGAAAATCTAATGCTTTCATAAACTTCAGAGTCATTATCTCTATTATTGCCGCATTGATCTGTTACTGGACCGCGGTCCATGTTTGACATTAATATGGCTTCTTCTTGTTTATCATCTAGCTGAATGTCTAGTAAATTATGCCTTAAGTATTTCTCCTCTTTTGTCATCTTGATCAATATATATAATAGGAGGCTCCCAGGCTTGACCCAGTCATTACATCTGAAAAGCCTTTTGAAAAATACGTCACCTGCTATGCTATAGATGTAACTTAACAATGTTTGGATATGTCGAATACCTTAATACTTCTTGTTCTTTCTCTCCAAAATGATATCTTTCCCGTTGGGACAAAGCTCTATTTCTCTCCTCGAACCCAACGACTCAACTTCACATACAAATGTCAACTTTAACACATCTTGATCCACTATCTCTGCATCCAGACGTAGTATCTCCTTGCAGCTATGGTACAAGAAAGGATCTGCGTTCCTAGTGTCTTCCAATAATACGCCTTTTCCAGCAAATTGCAAGGAAAATACGCGATAAAACAAACTTCGATTTGTGCATCATATGCTAAGGCAAACAAAGATATACTACTAGAGAACCAAAAATACTCGATCTGTAAAAGATTCACATCAGATGCTGCAGCTAGCAAAAAAGGTAGGAGATACTGAATATGGAAAAATATTTTACTTGCAAAATATGTTTTTTCATACCAAACATTGCTTTCACGTATTTTTGGTTGAAGGAGCCAATTTTCATTGTAAAATGTTTTTTCCACATTCAATATGTACAACCAATTGTGCTTGCTATAGGATCTTAAGTGAATCTATTACGCCTTGACTATTTCTCGTTCTCGTGTAGGATGTGTAACACCCCATATGCTAGAACTACCAAAATGAAGGTTTTAGGAGTTGCATGTGGCATCGACGGGCACCACCCATGGGCCGTAGGGGGGCCCACAGTCCGTTCTACTGGTTCGTGATTTCCAACCTGCAACCCTTCCCCTGAACCCCCAGGAAATTAATCTAAGTCCTGACCCACGCCAGGACCTACGGACCGTAGGTCAGACCATAGTCCGTGGTTAAGGGCCATAGGTCGGACCCCAAATTTTAGCTGCCAGAACTCCATCGACGGACGACCATCATGGATAGTCGGTCCATCCACGATCCATCGGTGACCCCTACAACTTTTAAGTCAGGTATCATTTGGTGTTTTCCTTATGCGTTGGACCCCTAAACTACATAGTTTTGGTCAGTTTTGGCCTAGCAACTTAATTAGAACTTACCCTAGTCAACTCATTCTCCAAAAAATCATCAAGTTGAACGAAAAGAAGGAGAAAGAGTCGGCCAAGCTCTAGTCCAAGAACGCAATCGGTTTTCATCAGTTTTTACCCCGAAATCGAAATATTTCTCCGTGGAATTCTTCACCAGGTATATAGGATTTTATGAGTGGGTTCCTTTCACCCGTTAGGTCCGTAGATTTCAGTCAGAATCTTGATTCCCTTAATATTATCTAGACCTAGGGTTTCTTGAATGTTAGAAATTGTTGTGTTTTAGCTGTTAGAATGATCTAAATCAGATTATCATGTTATTGCTCAGGTTCTCATACGATATTGAGAACCCTAGTTATATATATTTGTTTACTCTATCATGCATGCTCAGTTCCTTTCAAGTATTGATGCTTACTCTGCACTACAACTTATCGTGATGTTGGTTCAGGTTCTCAGCTTTCATATCACACATAGATCAGTTCCCAATCTTCAGTTCAATAGCATTAGTGGTGAGTTGCCATTTTTCGAGGACGGTTGACTTGATTGTCTTTCCTTGCTCTTAGTTTTAGTTTCAATTTTGCTAGATTTAGGTGGAGCATGTCCCAGCACTTCTAGTCAGTTTAGAGGCTTATTTCAGACAGAGTTAGATTCAGCTATAGCATTTGAGTTTGACTTTTTAGTTGTTGTTTAAAGTCTCACTTTAATATATTCAGATTTAGTATAAGGGTATTCCCCATCATTTCAGATTATCGCATGATTTAGCTTCCGCACTGCATTTATTGATTCAACGCATCTTTATTATGCTTATGATATGCCAACAGGGATAGCTTGGGGTCACTCGTGATCCTATGTCCCTGTCTGTATCCAGGGGATAGCCTCGGGGTGTGACAATCTTGGTATCAGAGCACTAGGTTTAAGAGTCCTAGGATGTCTTAAAATCCGCACTAAGTAGAGTCCTTTTCATGGGTGTGAAGTGCACCACATCTAATGAGATGGAGGCTACGAAGTGTTTAGGCCAAACATCATTTTCTTGTTATTCTTATTGTGTGTAAGGTATGATCTAAATTCTCATTCTAACTCAAAGTTATTTGCTTTAAGATCATACCTCCTCATATATCCTACGGAAGGAATGCTAACGCAGCTCCTCCAATCCTAGATCAGGATGTTTCGAATGCTGAATTTTGTAATGCCATTGAACTTTTGGCTCAGAGTGGACAAACCAGAACAACCAGCATACTCTAGTTCCTGCAAATGCTAGTGGTGGATCAGTGGTAGCCAGGGTTATTGATTTCATTAGGATAAATCCACCAGGGTTCTTAGGAACGTAGATTGGTGAGGATCCCCAAAACTTCATAGATGAAGTCAAGAAGATCTTCGGAGTGATGCAAGTGACAGTTAATGATAGGGTAGAGTAGGCATCCTATCAGCTGAAGGATGTAGCTAACATCTGGTATACTCTGTGGGAAGAGAACAGGGGTACAAATGTTGCTCATATCACTTAGGAATACTTTAGTGAAACCTTTATGGACAGGTTCTTTCCAACAGAATTGAGGGAGACAAGAGCTCATGAGTTTATGAATTTGACGCAGGGTTCTATGTCGGTCAAAGAGTATAGACTCAAGTTCACCCAATTCTCTAATTATTCTCCTCACATGGTTGCCGATTGCAGTGCTCATATGAACAAGTTTCTATATGGGGTTTTCGACTTGGTAAAAATAGAGTGTAGAAATTTTATGTTGCTGGAAAATATGAACATCTCTAGGCTCATTATTCATGCTCAGCAGGTTGAGGGAGATAAACTTAGGGAACAGCCCAAGGAGAATAAGAAGGCTAGAAGAGGAAACTATGATTTTTCTCAATAAAAATCGGGTGGTGGAAATCTATCGCAGTTTCAGCAGAAGTCTTCAGCCCCAGCACCTTCATCAGCTAGTGTTCCATCCTCAAAGTTCCGATATGATCAGAAAGGTAGGGCATCAGGCTCTAAGTCTCAAGGTAGTATTTCAGGCACCATGACCTACCCAACTTGTCCAAAGTGTGGTAAGAACGATCTGTGCGAGTGTCTTGCAGGAAAGGAAGGATGCTTTTGATGTGGTCAGTCTGGTCATAGGTTGAGAGATTGTCCTTCTGCTGAACGAGGTCAAGGGGGAAACAATGGAAAAGCCCAGTCCACACAACTTCAACAGCACCAGCAAGTCACCCGACTCAGCATGGTAACTCATCTGGTACAGGTGGCATACATTGCCAAATAAGGTTGTATGTTATCCAGGCTTTCCAGGATCATGAAGATTCTCCTGATCTAGTCACTGGTACGTTACGAGTCTTTGACTTAGATGTTTATGCATTGTTAGATCTAGGTGCTACTCTTTCTTTTGTAACTCCTTATATAGCAGTCAACTTCAATGTTAATCTAGAAACTCTCTCAGAACCCTTCTCAGTCTCTACTTGAGTCGGTGACCCAGTTATAGCTAGATGGGTAAACAGAAATTGCCATGTCACAGTCTCTCATAAAGTCACTTCAGCAGATCTTATAGAGTTATAATTGATAGACTTTAATATCATTCTATGCATGCATTGGTTACATTCCTGTTATGCCTCAGTCGGTTGTAGAACTAGGATCGTTTGTTTTCAGTTTCCAAGAAAACAAGTCTTAAAATAGAAGGGTAGTAGCTTAGCGCCTATGGGTCGATTCATTTCTTACCTTAAGGCCGGGAAGATGATCTCTAAGTGTTATCTCTATCATCTAGTTCGGGTTAAGTATTCAAGCTCCAAAACCCCAACTCTTGAGTCAGTTCCAGCAGTCAATGACTTCTTAGAAGTGTTTCCAGAATATCTTCCCGGAGCTCCTCCCGAAAGGGAAATCGACTATGGAATTGATCTCCTTACAGATACCCAGCCCATTACTATTCCTCTTTACAGGATGACTCCAGCTGAGCTTAAAGAATTGAGAGATAAATTGAAAGACCTTCTAGATAAGGGCATCATCAGACCTAGTATTTCCCCATGGGGTGCACCAGTGCTATTCGTGAAGAAGAAAGATGGTTCGCTCAGAATGTGCATTGACTATAAGCAGTTGACCGAAGTCACAATAAAGAATAAGTATCTTATCTCCGGGATTGATGACTTATTTGACCAACTTTAGGGTGCTAGTCATTTCTCAAAGATAGACCTCAAATCTGGTTATCATCAACTCAGAGTCATAGATATTGACATCCTGAAAATAACCTTCAGAACTTGGTATGGTCATTATGAATTTGTGGCTATTTCATTTAGACTAACCAAAGCACCTGCAACTTTCGTGGATATGATGAACATAGTGTTAAAGTAGTATTTGGACATGTTCGTTATTGTCTTTATTGATGATATCCTTATTTACTCTAGGGATGAGGAATAACATGCGAATCATTTGAGAGTTGTCTTGTAAACTCTCAAAGATCGCCAATTATTCGCTAAGTTTAGCAAATGTTAGTTTTTGTTGCAATCCATTACTTTACTCGGTTATATTGTGTCTAGCGAAGGGATTCGAGTGGATTCTCATAAAATAGAAGCAGTAAAACAATGGCCCCTAGCTACCTCTCCTACAGATGTCAAAAGCTTCTTGAGTTTGGTGGCTTATTACAAAAGGCTTGTTAAAGGGTTTTCATCCATAGAGTCTCCATTAACTAAGTTGACTCAGAAAAAGGTTAAGTTTCAGTGGTCAGATGATTGTGAGAAAGGCCTCGCAGAACTGAAAACTAGGTTGACTATAACTCCCAGTTTGACTCTACCAGAGAGTTCAGACGGTTATGTGATTTATTGTGATGCATCCAGAGTCAGCATAGGTCGTGTGTTGATGTAGCAAGGTAAGGTTATAGCTTATGGTTATAGAAAACTTAAGGTTCATGAGAAGAACTATCTGACTCATGACCTCGAGCTTGCAGCAGTGGTGTTTGCACTTAAGATTTGGACACATTACTTGTATGGTGTGCACGTAGACATGTTCACAGACCATAAGAGCCTTCGGTATGTGTTCACCCATAAAAGTTGAATCTTCGCCAAATGTAATTTCTAGAGTTTCTTAAGGATTACTATATGAGTGTGCATTACCATCCTGGTAGGGTCAATGTAGTAGAAAATACTCTTAGTAGACTATCTATGCATAGTATAGCATATGTTGATGAATAAAGAAAGGAACTAGCGAAGGATGTTCACAGAGTTGCTCGCTTAGGAGTTCATCTTATGTGCATATCAAATAGTAGTGTAACAGTTCATAATAGGGTAGGAATCTTCATTAGTAGTAGAGGTTAAGGAAAAGCAAGACAGTGATTCGAAATTTCTTCAATTGAAGGGAGCTTTCCATTAGCAGAAAGTTGAGGTTTTCTCCCATGGGGGAGATGGTGTGCTTCGCTATCAGGGTCGATTATCTGTTCCTAAAGTGGGTGAGTTGAGACAGCATATTCTTGCAGAAGCCCATAACTCTAGATATTCTATTCATCCAGACTCCACTAAGATCTACCGTGATCTATGAGAAGTCTTTTGGTGGAATGGTATGAAAATAGATATTGCGTATTTTTTGTCTAAGTTCCCTAATTACCAGCAGGTGAAAGTAGTACATCAGAAACCAGGTGGTATGACTCAAGAGATTAACATTACTACTTGGAAGTGGGAAGTGAACAACATGGACTTCATTAAAGTTGCCAAAAGCACTAGTTGCAATGCATCCGGTTTTTCACATTTTGTTGTTGAAGAAGTGTGTGGGTGATCCAGGATCTATTATACCTTTAGAAAGTGTGGCTGTGGAGGATAGTCTCACATATGAAGAGGTACCAGTTGAAATATTTAATAGTCAGGTTCGAAGGTTGAGAAACAAAGAAGTCGCTTCAGTTAAGGTTTTGTGGAGGAGTCAGTCCATAGAGGGATCTACTTGGGAAGCAGAAGCAACCATGAAGGCCAAGTATCCTCATCTCTTTCCTTCCAATTCCATTCCAGCTTGAAGTAATAGTTCCTCTACAGTTTTTCCGTCATTCATGCGTAATTTCAGTCTTAGTATCATGTTTCTTCTGTTTGTACTTTCATTTTCAGTGTATTTGTATGTTCTTGGAACTTAGTCAGTTAGAGATTAGTTTCTACTGTTTAGTGGTAGGGTTTGGAGCTCTTTCCCTTCCTATTTAGCTAGTTTACTCTTCATTCAAGGATAAATGTTCCCAAGAGGGAGATAATGTAACACCTCGTATGTTAGAATTACCAAAATGTAGGTTTCAAGAGTTGCAGGTGGCACCGACGGGCAACCACCCAAGAACCGTAGGGGGACCCATGGTCCATTCTCCTGTTTCATGGTTCCCAACCTAGAACCCTTCACTAGAAACCCCAGGAAATTAATCTAAGTCCTGACCCATGCAAGGACCTACGGACCGTAGGTCATACCACGGTCCCTGGTCCAGGACTGTAGTCGGACCCCAGATTTCAGCTCCCAGAATCCCATCGACGGACGACCAACATAGACTGTCGGTCCATCCATGATCCATCGGTCTGGTCCATCGGTGACCCCAACAGCTTTTAAGTCAGGGTTTTTTTTGCTCCTTTCCTTATGCGATGGACCCTAAACCACGTCGTTTAACCCCTAAAATACGTAGTTTTGGTCAGTTTTATCATAACAACTGAATTAGAACTTACCCTACTCAACTCATTCTCCACAAAATTATCAAGTTGAACGGAAAGAAGCAGAAAGAGTAGACCAAGCCCTAGTCCAAGAACGCGGCAGGTTTTCATCAGTTTCAGCCCTGAAATCGAAAGATTTTTCCTTGGAATTCTTCACCAGGTATGAGGGATTTCACAATGGGTTCCTTTCACCCATTAGGTCCCTAGATTTAAGTCACAATCTTGATTCCCTTAATATTATTTAGAACTAGGGTTTCTTGAATGTTAGAAATTGTTGGGTTTTAGTTGTTAGAATGATTCAAATCAGATTATCATGTTATTGCTCAGGTTCTTATATGATATTCAGAACCCTTGTTGTATATATTTGTTTAGTTCATGAATCATACATGTTAGGTCAGATTGTTTAGATTATTCAGAAATACACATGCTTCAGTTAACAAATGTCATATTATCAGTCATAATTGTTACATTCTCAGAGTTTGCATGTCAGTAATTCAGCTATCAAGCACTTCAGCATTTCAGTCATAATATTACTTTTTTGCATTCTAATTAGGAGTAGCCTAATACTGAGTGGACTAGGGTAAGTCACCCTCAAGTACCAGAACTACGTGCCTCGTAGGTTGTAAGTCCCCTCTGTGGGTATCATTTTGGTGATCATGCCTCTATACCTTTGGTAGGGTATATTGGGTCCTCTCGATGAGGCATATACATTGGAATCCACATTTAGCTCATGCGGTTTTTTGTCAGTTATTATGAACTTCCCTTACAATCAAATGCTAGTGCCTTGACCCGGTTATTAGTTTTAGTTCAGATTTCAGTTTCAGCATGTTATAAACCTGGCCATTGCATTCAGTCATTTCATGTTCAGTATTCATAGTTTAGTATCATGCTTATCTCTTATCATTGCTCAAATATTATGCCTTGGTTCAGTTATATTATTGTTCAACTTTACTCTATCCTGCATACTCAGTACCTTTCAAGTACTGACGCATACCCTGCGCTACATATTTTCGTGATGTAGGTTCAGGTTCTCAGCTTCTAGATCACGCATAGATCGGTTCTCGATCTTCAGTTCAGCAACATCAGTGGTGAGTTCTCATTCTTCGAAGATGGTTGACATGATTGTCTTTCCATGCTCTTAGTTTTAGTTTTAGTTTTGCTAGATTTAGCTTGGGTATCTCCTAGAACTTCTAGTCACTTTAGAAGCTTATTTTAGACATAGTTAGATTTAGCTATAGCATTAGAGTTTGACTATTATGTTATTGTTTAAACTCTTACTTATATATATTTAGATTTAGTATATGGATATTCCCCATCATTTTAGATTATTTCATGATTTAGCTTCCGCACAGTATTTATTAATTCAGTTCATATTTAGTATGCTTATGATATGATAGCACGGTTAGCTTAGGGTCACTCGTGATCCTAGGTCCCGTGTCTGCGTCCAGGGGGTAGCCTCGGGGTGTGATAGGATGACTGTGTTGGCCTTAGCATATGATGTACAAATCGGAGAAGTTTTTTATTGCGTAATTTTCTTGCAATTGGCTAGAAAAGGTGTATTATTGTAATGCATTAGGGACACAAATCAATTCTTGTAACGTAGGTTTCATGAGATACTTAATATGGATGCAGAGATACTGGATCAAGATGTGTTAGGCTTGACATTTGGTTTTGAAGTTGAGTCGTTGGGTTCGGGGGAGAAATAGAGCTTTATCCCAATGGGAAAGATATTGTCGTTGATAGTAAGAACAAGGAGTATTATGTTAATCTGCTTATCTAACATGGTTATGTTACATCAATAATAAAGCAGGGGGCGTAACTTTCAAAAGCCTTTTTTTAGATGTAATAACTAGGCCAAGGCTTGGAGCCTCCTATTATATATATTCATCAAGATGAAAAAAGTGGAGAAATAATTGGAGCCTAGACTACTTGATATTCATCTAGATGAAAAACAAGAAGAAGCCATGTTAATGTCAGACTAGGACAGCAGTCCAGTAACAAATCAACATGGCAACGATAGAGGTAATGAATCTGAAGTTTATGAGAGCATAGATTTTCAGGATGTAGAGTGGACTTAAAGGACGTGATCAATGAACATTCTTGTTTCAACATTATTTTTAATGGTCTGATCATGTACTCAAAGGGTATTCAACTCTTTTGGACTAAATACTATAATCTTTGTATACTTGCAAGATTTTCTTGAGGGTTCTTTTGCTTTTCCAAGTGTGTATTCCTGTAAAGGTAAAATAAAGAACTTTGTGTACGCAATAACTACCAGGTCCCTAATTCACTGAATATTACACGCTAAGATCATCTAATGTGGTCATATGAAAATATAGTAATCCAAAGAAGGCTGAGGTAAAATCCCACAAAATAGGGTGAGAATAATAAAATTTAGAGGAATAACTGATGGTTTAATTTCTATTCTATAAGAATTTAAATAAATTTGTATAAGTAAAACTAGAATTCACAATATAACTAACAGCTATCATATATATATGAAAGAAAATTGTTACTCCACGAGGCTACCCCCTTGATGTAGACACTGGACCTAGGATCACAAGTGACCCCAAGCTAACCCCGCGGGCATGACATGAGCATACTAAGAATAATAATAACTGATGCGGAAGCTAATCATAAAGTAGATTTGAAATGATGGGGAATACTCATATACTAAAACTGAGTATATCAAATCTGAGAGTTTAATACAAAAGAAATATAAAACTCAAATACTAAGTTGAATCTAACTATGTCTGAAAATAGCCTCTAACTGACTAGAAGTGCTGGGACATGCCCCAACTAAGTCTACCAAAACTGAAACTAAAAGATTGAAATACTAGAAAGATAACATGACTATTGTCCTTGAGGAATGAGGACTCACCACTGATTATGCTAAACTGGAGATCGAGAATCGATCTAAGAGTGATCTGGATATTGAGAACCTAAACCTACATCACGACAAGATGAAGCGCAGAGTATGCGTCAGTACTTGAAAGGTACTGAGCATGCAGGATATAGTAAAGCTGAAATAAACACATAACGGAACAAGAAATAAAGCAAGAGTATAGTCTGAACATGATACATATATTGAATACTGGGCTAACTGGGTGGAATGACCAAATTTATAACATGCTGAGATTGAATACTGACTATACTAAAATGCGGTAAATACGATGGAGTCTGACTGAACTGTGAGAGCTACTAATAACTATAATAAAACCACATGAG
>JAJOOH010004427.1:0-17279 GCA_029582605.1 Solanum gracilifrons
TATTTTATATCCTTACAATGGTCAAATAAGGAAATAAATCCAACTTCAATGGAAGCATAGAAAATAAAAAGTAAAAAAATAATTATTCTTTGTGCAAAAATTTGACACAGGGATAATGATAAAAGTAGATTCACTAATTACTGTGAATCAAAAAGGTCGGATCGGACTCAGTGTTATCACCAAAAATTAATAAATAAAGTAAGTAATTGATTAGGAAGATCTCTTACTTGTCCATAGAAAAGAAGTATAAAATTGACATTTCAATGATCATATACAGCCAGCAGTATTATCACAATGTACAAGAAGAGAAGACAAAGGATACCTCAGAAAGTAAAAGAAATTGAAACAAAGATCTCTTTAAAAGGAGAAAACATTGATCTCATGGAAAACCTATCGAGAACTAGAGAATGTCTAAAGAGGTGAAACGAGTACATGAGTTGCTATTAAATAGGCATATTACATAAATATATATTTTTAACTTGCTTCAGCTGACATCTATGTCCTCCAACTTTTGGTTAGCACAAGTAGATACTTAAACTAGTATAAGATTGAACAAGTAGACACATGTGTCCTACGTGACATAATAAGCATAGGATGCTACGAAGGATACAAAACTGTCATGTCAGATGTTATGCAAAATAAATTATTTTTAAATGTTCCCTCTTAAATTTAAATGTCCCATTACAAACAAAAACTAAAACTATTTGGGTCTTTGGTATCATAGAAATATTTATTTGCAAAATATTTTTGTGAATATGTTTTGTAGTGTTTGGTGGAAGAATGGAAAAATAATTTTCTATATTATAATTAATTTTAGTTTAAGTTCTTGTTTGACTGAATTAATGAATTCATAGTTCACGTGACTATAAAAAACGTAAAAAATTCAAATTAAAAAAATTTGATTTGATTGTTTTTTGATTTATATGCTTAAACGGATTTCATTTAGTTGTTTCCTAGTGAAAATAAAATTGAAAGAATATGAAACACTGATAATCCCTTAATAGAAATAAATTATATTTTCTAGGCAAATACCATTTTTTTTATTCAACTTTATAAGAATAAGTACTCACAAGTAAAAAAAGGTTACACAAAATCCAATTTAAATTATTTTGGATTTTTTCTGCATGCATTTGCTCATGTGTTTATCTAGCATTGATAGTTCTTGAATTTTGTTTCAATTTGTGCTAATTTTCAGAAATAAATATAAAAGTTAATAAAATTAAATGCGTTTTTCCATTATTAGAAAAGGATAGATGATGATAGATTTATTATCTTGATGTACATATTCTAACAAACTCACATTTCTTTCAAGAAAATAAAAACAATAATCAATGCGAAGAAGTAAGCAAAAGAGAGAAAAAGCGGGAAAACTATTACATTTGTTATTTAAAAAAGTCTAAAACATGTCAAAACCGAGTTGTTTTATATGAAGTATCAAGAATTACCCATTATCTGTAATTAATTCAATTAACTGCTTGCCTTCTCATGCAACCATTGTAATCACTTTTTCATAAAATCTGCTCTGATAAATTTCAATTGGTTTTTCTCCAGTTCCTCACTAAATCATTTCTCAAATTATTCAAAACAAAAAAAACTCCTTTTAAGAAAAAATGCAACAACAACCACCAACAAGAGGAATGGATCACCAAGGCATCATACCAAATCCCGAAGGTCTTTGGTGTTATTAGTGTACAACCTATCGTGATGTGTTCATTTTGAGCCAAGGGCTCACTAGACACCAATATAAGCACAAATCTTAGGGAACTTGGATAAGAGGTGCTCCTCATGAGATGTTTTTTAACTCCCTGCCCTCTACTGTCAATTGGGTACACGAAAGTCAACCCCAGTAGTGTTACACGACCAAGGATGCTTTTATCATCCCTGCCCGAGGAATCAAGTGGTGTACGAGCCTCAGAGACTGCCTGGACACCCACGTGCATTTTTGTACCAACCGCAGCAAGCCATGGTGCTTTAGGTGGCTCGTGTTGTTGAATGTGCACCTATCACTCCTCTGTTTATTCAAGATCATAACTTGTTTGCCAACCGTCCTAATCAATTTGTCGAGAACACCAATATTGATGATCAGGAGGAGCTTGAGTTAGAGCTTAGACTTTAGATCTTAAGAAACTTTAGTTTGTTGTTTTATTGTACTGTCATGTTATGTTTGTTGATTTTTTTTTTTTTGTTGTCGTAATATGTTTTTTGTTTTGTTTTGTTGTCGTTTTATGTTGGTTGAAACATTTATCTTTTATTTAAGTTTATGTTTTGATTTCATTTTATGTATTTACTATGGTCTTATAAGAAATTAAATTTCACCTCAACAGAATCACATCAAATAAAAGGATAAGAAAATATTATTCTTTGTGAAAAAAACTACATAGAGAGATAATGATAGAAGTATATTCACTAATTACTGTGAATCGTAAAGGCCGAATCGAACTCATTGTTATCACCAAAAACTGATAAACAAAGTAAGTAACTGGTTAGGATGATATCTTACTTGTCCATAGAAAGAAAAATAAAAAATTGATATTCAATGACCATATATAGTCATCACTATAATCACAATCTACGAGAAGGGAAGAGAACAAATGCCTCACAAAGCATAGGAAATATGACGATTGTGGACAGGAGAAAAGGTAAATGGAAAAGGAATAAAAGAAGGTAAAAAAAAAGTAATAGAGATATATTTATCTGGAAAAAAAGTTCAATAACTAAATAAAAAGATCTTTTGATATCTATCAAGAACCAGAGGAAGTCTAAGGCGACGTAAAAAGTACACAACTTGCTATTATTTAAATAAACATTTTGATATTTGCTCATACTTGAAAAACACATATGTTCTTTCTTCTAATCATTGATTACATACTTAACTCATCAATTACCATCCTCATCCTAATTAAAAGCCCATGCCCCCAAGTAGGTATTTCCCTTTCCAGACAATCAAATTAGTCATGAAAGGTAATAATGATAATACAAGTTATGATGAATGGTGAAAATATGACACATACATCAATATAGAGCAATGAATTGAGTTGCAAAAGCTTACCATTTTCACACTCACTTTTACGTGTGCTTAATATTTAGCTAAAAGTGGATATTTCTAGTACATTATCACCTCATATATCTTGATCATAATTGTATTGTCACATAGTTATCCCATATGTTTTGAGATTATTATGAGTTTTATATGTGTATGAAGTATGTTAGATGAACACATTAAAATATATGATGATTGGAGCAAGGCCAAATTCACTCAATATCCTCGCCTCATGAGACCACCAAGCAAGCCTAGAAGCAAGAGATAATTTAGAGTACACTTGTGATCCTCGTAAAGCGAGAGTTCAGTTGAGCCAAGAAAATTATTCTAGCGAGTTTGGATTAGGTTATTTGATTCCCTACACATCTAGGTCCTTTAAATACCCTAGTAAATGACTTCTAAAAAGGGACATTGGATATTTGGAAGCAAGAACACGCATGGAGATAAGATATAGATTGACCTCACATTTTCCCCCTCTTTCTTCTTAATTTCTATTGTCATGAGTTCTATAATTGAATTTCTTCATACTATTATGAGTATCTAAATTTCTATCTAGGGTGTGTGATCGAACCTTTTGAAATATGACTTACATTATGTTTAATATAAAGGTCATTATTTTTTCTCTACTTGTTCAACAACGTGGTTAACTCTATTAGTTGAAGTGCCCTTAATTGATTGTGCCTATTTGTTATGTATTCTTGAGGGAGAGGGTATATTTATGTGGTTGTTGAATAACACCTCTATCCAGGTCCGCAGTCTTATTGTATAGCCTAATTAATCTTTGAGTGGAGAATAATAGCGTGGGCAAGTATTCTTACTTAGAAAGTATGTCTATTATGGCTCAAAAAGATCATATCTACATAACCACGTTTTGGGGTGTATATCACTCCCTGAGTCTATACCCTGGACATGGCCGATACTCAGAAACCATTGCTGGTTTAAGAAAATTCTTGGCCTAGCTAACATTTAGAGGAAGACAAACTCAAGCATAAATAAAGAAAATCATTTAAAACAATTTACGGAATCTTAAAGTTGTCTGAAAATATGGATATAAATGATAAAAGTTTAGCAAAATATTTGAAACTGGATACTGAAAGACTCTCTAACTCTGCCTATCTATGGAGCCTCTAATGTTTAAAGATAGGTGTTGGGGAAAGACCCACGACAACCTTAATCAAACTACTAAAGCAAAAAAAAATACATTCCTCCGAAAAGGAAGGAGGCCTCACCAAAAGCTAAAGAGTACTGATGTGATCTCAACGAAGCAACTGCTAATGATACTAAATACTTTTATCTACACCATGAAATGATGCAACATCGAATGACATCAATATATGGAATGTACGGTATGTAATAAAATTGAAGGAAATAGATAACTGAGTTAAATGACTGACGTAACTTAACGTAAGTAAAGCATTCACATGGAGAAAAATCATTTAGCTTTACAATATAGGATGCAATAATAGCAAATACTAAAATATAAAATAAACACTTTACTTTATTAGGGAGTTTCTCTAACCTAAAACCATTACTATGAGCCTCATAATACAACGTCTTACCCACTTGCCAGAGTCACCCTATACCTTGCCAGAGTATAGAACACAACCTTAACATATGGATCCACTAAAAGCCTTCTTGAGGTGTCACGACCCAAAAATGGACGTGACAGCACTTGTCTATTCCCAACAAGAGAAGTCAGCCTAAATCCAATGAAAATGAAAGAAAAATAGAAATATAAAGCAAGAACAAGACAAAGGCAGAAAACTTATTCATTCTAAACAATACCCCAAAATCTAGTTTTCACGTGTACAAGCCATTAAATACATAAAGTGTGGAATTTAGAAGTATGTACACATCTCAGTCTTTGTTTCTCAAATAGAACAAAACCTAAAGTAAAGAAACAAGAGGGTTCGCCGGGATGACAAATAACTACATCTCAAAATCCTTGACAAGCCTCGAAATCAGAAGAAGGAGAACCTGTCACACTACCTGAGAAAAGATCTCTAATACACCTAGCATCCTCAACAAAGTCTCCTAAAACAAAGGAGCTCCACACTCGGGAGGAACCTGGTCCTCCGCAACCTCAGCCTATGGCTCACAAGAAGCATCTCTAGCTCGACCTCTAGCTGGTGCTGCTCCACTGGCACGACCTCTAACCGATGCTACTCCACGAGCATGACCTTTAGCTAGGGCCCTACCTCTACCCCTAGCTGGGGTCTCAACAACAAGCTCAAGGACTGCCTCCCCTCTACCACTAGAAACAGAAGTTGTGGTCCTCGACATCTGCCAAAACAACACACGACAACTGAACACTAGCGAAGGTAACCACATACGATAAGAAATAATGAATAAAAGGAAGTTTCCTAACAGTCTTCTTAGACTCTCAAGGATAAATAGAGAAGTCTCTAATATCATTTGTCACGATCCAAAAATGGAAGTGATGACAAGTAAACCTCAACCCAACGAAAATGAAAGAAAAGTGTAAATATAAAGCAAGAACAAGACAAAGGCGGAAGACTTATTCATTCTAAACAATACCCAAAAATCTGATTGTCACTTGTACAAGCCACTAAATACATAAAATGAGGAATTTAGAAACAAGTACAAGTCTCATTCTTTGTTTCTCAAATAGAACAAAACATAAAGTAAAGTAACCAGAGGGTTCACCGAGATGACAAACAACTACCTCTCAAAATCCTTGACAAGCCTCAAAATTAGAAGAAAGAGAAAGATATCATAAGGGTCCGGGCTCGGAACCTACACAAGTGTAGAAGCAAGGGGTGAGTATAAAAAATATGGTACTGAACAAGCAACCTAATAACCACATCATCTAGCTAGGAATCGAGAAACCCTTAGACTCTAACCGAACCACTTCAAACTACAACCTGCATAGAAATCATCCCAACCTAACAATTCTTCAATATACGGCTCACAAGGCCCAACACTTATAGTCAAATAGTCACAATCAATAATCAAAAGAATAAGGTAGGTCAGTCTCAATTTCAAGTAGATCTGTCACACACAACAAGTGCATAAATCAGAAATAAGAAGCAAGTCACACATAAACATCAAATGCAACAAGTCACAATAATCAATCTCTCACCGGAACTATTTCCCATCGGCACAATATCACTAGTCGGAACCATTTTCCATTGTCTTTATATCAAATCACTAGTCCAAAAACATTTCCCATCGACTTTACATCACATCACTAGCCGGAATCATTTCCCATCGACTTTATATCAAATCACTAGCAAAAACCATTTCTCATCAGCTTAATAACAATCACCGGCAAATATCTCAACATCATAATAATCACCGGCAAAGACCTCGACATCATAACACTCACCGACAAACACCTCGACATCATAAGCACTTGCCGTAAATTACCTTGGCATCAAACTATCACCTGTCTCATCAAGTTGTTCAATAATCAATGCACACAAGCAATATCACACCACATGGAAGAGATAACAATTCAACACTACTTTCATGCTATCAAGCATTTCATCAATCAATCAACAAGGGTTACAACAAGGCAATTCAAAAATATCATGATCATCACATAGCCTTTTCATTTCAGCCCCTTTTTATTCGTTAAGAGTTATCAAGTGGACAACTAACCCTTCTTCTCATTCCCATTACTCCCAACACACAAGCAACGAAGGAAATACATGAATTCTACAAGAATACAAGGTTTATAAGATTATTTGCCTTAAATCAATCAATAATCACTCCAAGAGTTGAGTTTTCCTCTTACGAACCACTTTTAAAGCTACATAATCTATATAAAAGCAAGTATTCACAATCACTTTCCGAAAACCACAATACCCACATCAATTCTCTTGAAAAATGGGTCAATCAATACAAAATCTAATTCCAAAAATAGGGTTTGAATCCAAAACATAATACTTGAAAATGATGTTTAAGGTTTTAGGAACTCATTAGTGAAACCCATTTCGAAAAGGGTATCAAAACCACTTCAAAATCACAATTTTAGATCAAAACTCAAGTTTTTTTAAAAACCTTGCCATTTTCCAAATCAGATCTCAAATTATGATGTTAAAATCCATAAATAGTCAAAGAGAAATGAAGTTTTAAGATAAGAAAAGCTTACCAAAATTATTTAGCACAAGGAAACCTTTCCAAAATCACCACTAAGGGTTCCCGAACCTCAAAAATGAAATATGGGGCATAAACCCCAAAAATGGCAGGCAAAACCCCCCTCTGATGTCCCAAAAGCAAACTTAGGTACGCAAAAGTGAACCCCACAAAAGTGGTGACCTTTGCTTTCGCTAACATCGCGATCGCGACCAATGGTTCGCTTTAGTGTACCCTGCCGAACTGAGATCCTTCACTTCTGTGACTTGGATCTTGATTCTGCGATCCTCGCAATCACGAAGAAACCTTCGTGAAAGCGAAGCACATAAGTACCAGAAAAACCTGCCAACTCCCAAAACATCGAAAGGACCTTCCAAATCGTACAGAACCCGGTAAACTCAAACCAGCTATGCAAATCGATAATACTCAATGTTCTAGACTCAATGGAACTGTACAAGAATCTGAGGTCTCCTTGACCCTTCATCCATGAAAACCACAAGAAACTAACTGAACCCCTAAAAAGGCTAAAACAAGCTCGAGACCTTTCAAAAATTAACAAAGACCTCACCTAGTACTAAAATCATCTCCCGAATCTAATGGAACTCTAAGAATTCATATTCGAGCATCAGAACCTAAAATTAGGAGGAGCTTGACTTAAAGATTAGGCTTTAACTCCTAGTTAACTTCAATTTCTTATTTTGTTTTGTTGTCGCCTCATGTTTATTGCAACATTTATCTTCTTTTTTTAAGTTTATGTTTTAAGTCTACTTTATATCATTACAATCATCTAATAAGGAAATAAATCCAAATTCAATGGAAGCATAGAAAATAATAAGTTAAAAACAAATATTATTATTTGTGCAAAAATTAGACATAGAGATAATGATAACAGTAGATTCACTAATTACTGTGAATCAAAAAGGTCGGATTAGACTCAGTGTTATGACCAAAAATTAATAATAAAGTAAGTAATAGATTAGGAAGATCTCTTACTTGTCCATAGAAAAAAAGTATAAAATTAATATTGAATGATCATATACTGCCAGCAGTATAATCACAATGTACAAGAAGAGAAGACAAATGATATCTCAAAAAGTAAAAGAAAATTTAAACAATGATCTCTTTGAAAGGAGGAAAGATCATTGATCTCATGGAAAGACTATCAAGAATTAGAGAATGTCTAAAGAGGTGTAATGAGTACATGACTCTCTATTAATTAGGCATAATACATAAATATATTTTTTAACTTACTTCAGCTGACATCTAAGTCCTCAAACTTTAGGTGTGCACAATGATACACTTAAAGTAGTATAAAATTGAACAAGTAGACACATGTGTCCTACGTGACATAATACACATAGGACACTACGTATGATACAAATTTTCATGTCAAATGTCATGCAGGATAAATTGTTTTTAAATGTTCCCTTACAAACGAAAACTAAAACTATTTGTTTAACACCTCATAAATTAGAACTAAGATTTAATAAAAGAAAGTGCCAAACCACGGAAGGGTCCATGGGCCATGAAGAGGACCACGACCTGTCGCCCTGCTCGTGGTTGTGCACCAAGCAAAAGGTGAAAGATCATGGACCACTAGATGGCCTGTGGAGCTCCACATGAATTGTGAAGTGGCCCGTGAAAGGAGCACAAAACCACCTCAGTCACTGTGAAGGACCATAGACCATTAGACAGTCCGTGGAACTTCACACGGCCCGTCGTGTGTCCCGTGAAAAAGGGCACAATACACCCAAGGGTCTGGGAAGAACCACGGTCACCTAAACGGCCCGTGGAGCTTCACAAGAGCCGTGAAGTAGCTCGTGAAAGAGGTTTGTCAAACTTCGAGGTTTGGTTCAACTTCAAATGATCATATCTTTTAGCAAAAAATGAATTAGGTGGCTCATGACCTATCAAATTAAAGATCATGAAATCCTCTTTCCAACACCACCGAGTTTGCCTAATTCCAATTCCAGAGTAAAAATATTTATGCTCGTTTTAGTGAAGCCTTAGAAGGACCATCAGGCCCCTAATAAAGACCACTTCGTCAGCTTTAAGTCATGGTCGTTTTGGTCTTTTCCACTATTCATTTGGCACTTAGACTACGTTGTTTGGTGCTTAAAGTAAGTCATTATTCTCAGTCTAAGCCTAATAATCTAGTTAGAAACTACCCAGAACCCTTATTCTCCTAAAATAATCAAACTTAGGACCAAAAAAAGGAGAAAAGAGGCGATAAATTTCCCAAGAACAACCAGAGGTCTTCTTCAAGTTCAGCCCCGATATCTAAAGGATTTCTCCGTACTTTTGATCACCCGGTATGTAGGATTTCACTAGTGGGTTCCTTTAACCCATCATGTGTCTAGAATTAAGTCGATTCTTCAATATCTCATAAATTGTTTAGACCTAGGGTTTCCAAATCCTTGGAGATTCATTGTGATTTCAGCTGGTATAGTTTCTAAGATCTAAATAACATGTTTCTAAGAATATTTTCATAGTTCCATGTATAGAATTCAGAACCCTAGCTTGTATCAACTATCAAAACTCATGAATTATACTTGCTAGGTAGATTAGTAAGAAAATCATTCTTTGGAATTTTAATGTCAAAACTTTTAGTATATTTATATTGCATTCTAAGATAGCATGCCAACATTTTGAGCTAATTAGTATTTCAGTCGCATTTTAGCTTTGCATTTAATTGGGAGTAGACTTAGTTGGACTAGGTTCAACGTACCCTCAAAGTTCTAGGACTACGTGCCAATGTAGGTTCAGAAGTCCCCTTTGTTGGGCATCAGTTTTTAGTGATCACGTCACAGTCATGCCTTTATACCCCTGGTAAGGTATATTAGGTCCTCTCAATAGGAAGTATACATCGGAATCCACATTTAGCTCACGTGGTTCATGTCGATTAATAGTAGCTTCCACAGTCATACTCTTATTGCATTGAAAATGTTATCAACATTTATTTCAGTATTCAGTTCAACATGTTATCTTCATAATTAGTACTTGGTCATTGAATCTGGCTCAGTTTTCAGTTATATTTTCAGTATGCTTGTAATATGCTAGACTTAAGGTTAGCTTGGAATCACTCGTGATACTAAGCACCGTGTCGTGTCTAGGGGGTAGCCTCGGGGTATGACAAACTTGGTATCAGAGCATCATGTTCAAGAGTCCTAGGGTGTTTGAAAGCCACACTAAGTAGAGTCTCTTTCATGAGTGAGAAGCGCACCACACCTATGAGGGGGAGGCTACTAGGTGTTCTAGAAAATTTCCCTTATTTTGCTATTTCTATCGTGTGTGAAGTGTAAGTGAACTTCTCCTTTCTAATCCATCGTTATGCGTTTCAGATCATGCCTCCTCACAGAGCTAATGAATGCAATGATAACTCACGCAAAGTTACTGCAGTTCCTCCAGTCCCTAACCATGAGTTTACGAATGGAGAGTTCCGAAATGGGATCCAACTGTTGGCTCAGATCGTATCTTTCAGCACAAAATGAATTAGGTGGCCCATGACCTATCAAATTAATGATCTTGGAATCTTCTTTCCAACGCCACCGAGTTTACTTAATTCCATCCCAAAGTAAAAATTTATGGTTGTTTTAGTAGAGCTATGTCAGGCCGGGCAGCAAGATGACCCACTTGACGGGCATTTATGCCTTAGACGGCCCGCTAGGCCCCTCATGAAGACCACTTTATCAAATTTAAGTAAGGGTCATTTTGGTCTTTTCCCCTATTTGTTCGACACTTAAACTACATCGTTTGGTGCTTAAACTATGTAATTTTACTCAGTCTACCCCTAATAATCTATTCAGAAACTACCAGAACCCTCATTCTCTTAAAATCATCTAACTTAGAACAAAAATAAGATAAAAGAGGCGATAGTTTTCCCAAGAACAAGCAGAGGTCTTCTTCAAGTTCAGCCTCGAAATCCAAAGAATTTATTTGTAGTATTCATCACTAGGTATGTGGGGTTTCACTAGTGAGTTCCTTTCACCCATTATGTCACTAGAATTCAGTTAGTTCTTCAATTTCTCATAAATTGTTTAGACCTAGGGTTTCCAAAACCTTGGAGATTTATTGTAATTTCAGCAGCTATAGTTTCCACGATCTAAATAACATGTTTTTTGGAATATTTGCATAGCTCCATATATAGAATTCAGAACCCTAGCTTGTATCAGCTATCAACACTCATGAATTATACTTGCTAGGCAGATCAGTCAGAAAATCATGCCTTAGAATTCAAATGTCAAAACTTTCAGTATATTTATATTGCATTCCCAGTTATCATGTTAGCATTTTGAGCTACTTAGTATTTAAGTCGCATTTTAGCTTTACATTCAATTGGGAGTAGACTTAGCACCGAGTTGGAGTAGGGTTCAGCATACCCTCAAAGTCACAGAACTACGTGCCAACTTAGGTTTAGAAGTCCCTTCTGTTGGGTATCAGTTTTTAGTGATCACACCACAGTCATGCCTTTATACACATGGCAAGGTATATTGGGTCCTCTCGACAGGGCGTATACACCAGACTCCATATTTAGCTCATGTGGTGTATGTTGGTTAATAGTAACTCCCACAATCATACTCTTATTTTATTGACCATGTTATCAACATTTATTTCAGTATTCAGTTCAACATGTTATCTCCATGATTAGTACTTGGTCATTGCATCTGGCTCAGTTTTCAGTTATACTTCAGTACAACCTACATCCATGTTCAGTCTATATTGTTCAGCTTAGTATCTATATCTTGCATGCTCAGTACATTCAAAGTACTGACACATATTTTTGTGCTACATCATTGTATGATGTAGGTTCATGCACTCAGCACCCAAATCACTCTTAGTTCGAATTCCAGCCCATACTGAGCAAATTCAATGTTATGATTTTGGTTTAGTTAGCTTATTATTAGTGTTTTTGTATTTTTAGAGTTTGCTGGGGACTTGTCCCAACAGCTCATCAGTTCTAAAGGATTTCAGACATAAAGTCAGTGTTTAGTGTTCTGGGGTTGTTTCCCATGGATATTCAAATATATTTTCACTTGGAGTCCTTTAAATAAGATTTGACTCACTTCACAGTTATGCTTCCGCTTACTAAGTTATATTTTAAGTATGCTTCTGAAACACCAAACTAAGGGTTAGCTTGAGGTCACTCGTAACACTAAGCATTGTGTCGCGTCTAGGGGGTAGCCTCAAGGTGTGACAATTTGGGTCTTTGGTATCGTAGAAATATTTCTTTGCAAAATATTTTCCTGAAATGTGTTTTTTAGTGTTTGGTGGAAGAATGGAAAAATATTTTTCTATATTATAATGAATTTTACTTGTGGTTCTACTTTGATTGAATTAATGAATTCATATTTCACATGATTATAAAAAAATTAAGAAATTCAAATAAAAAAAAGTTAGATTTGATTATTTTCTGCTTTATATGTTTAAACTGATTTCATTTAGTTTTTTCACTAGTAAAATCAAATTGTAAGAATATTAAACACTGCTAATCCCTTAAAAGAAATAAATGATATTTTTAGGCGAATAACAATTTTTATTCAACTTATAAGAATAACTACTGACAAGTAAAAAAATGTGACACAAAATCCAATTTAAACTTTTTAGATTTTTTCTGCGTGCATTTGGTCATGTGCTTTTCTAGCATTAATAGTTCTAGAATTCTATTTTAATTTATGCTGATTTTCAGAAATAAATATAAAAGTTAATAAAATTAAATGCTTTTTTCCATTATTAAAAAAGGAAAAGGATAGATGATGATATATTTATTATCTTGATGTACATATTCTAACAAACTCATCTTTCTTTCAGAAAAACAAAAAACAGTAATCAATGCGAAGAAGTAAGAAAAAGAAAAGGAAGCGGGAAAACTATTACATTTGAGATTTAAAAAATCTAAAACAGGTCAAACTGAGTTGTTTTATATTAAATATCCAGAATTACCCATTATCTGTAATTAATACAATTTACTGCTTGCCTTCTCCTGCAGCCATTGAAACAACTTTATCGTAAATTCTGCTCCAATAAATTTCAATTGGATTTTCTTGAGTTCCTCACTAAATAAATTCTAAAATTCTTCAAAAAAAATCTTGTTAGGAAAAATGCAACAACAACCACCAACAAGCAGAATGGATCACAAAGGAATCATACCAAATCCTAAAGGACTTTGGTGCTATCGGTGTACAACTTGCCATAAATCTCAGGGATCTTGGATAAAAGGTGCTCCTCATAAGAAGTTTTTTTGCCCATCAACTGAACTCCCCGCCCTCTACTATCAGTTGGGTACACGAAAGTTGACCCCAACAGTGCTACACGGTCAAGGACGATTTTACCGTCTCCGTTCGAGGAATCAAGTGGTATACGGGCCTCAAAGACTGCCTGGACGCCCACGGGCATTTTTGTACCAACCCCAGCAAGCCATGGTGCTTCAGGTGGCTCGTGTTGTTGATCGTGTACATGTCGCTCCTCTGCTTATTCAAGATCAGAGCTTGTTTGCCAACCGTGCTAATCAATTGGTCTAAAACTCCATTATTGATGATCAAGTGGAGCTTGACTTAGAGCTTAGGCTTTAGATCTTAAGAAACTTTAGTTTATTGTTTTATTTTATTGTCATGTTATGTTTGTTGGTTTGAATTGTTTTGTTGTCGTGTTATGTTTTGTTGTCGTTTTATGTTTGTTGAAACATTTATCTTTTATTTGAGTTTATGTTTTGATTTCATTTTATGTATTAAATATGGTCTAATAAGGAATTAAATTTCACTTCAATGGAATCATAGCAAATAAAAGGATAAGAAAATATTATGCTTTGTGAAAAAAAATAGATAGAGAGATAATTATAGAAGTAGATTCACTAATTATTGTAAATTATAAAGGCCGAATCAGACTCATTGTTATCACTAAAAGCTGATAAATTAAGTAAGTAACGGGTTAGGATGATATCTTACTTGTCCATAGAAAGAAAACTAAAAAATTGATATTCACTGACCATATATAATCATCACTATAATCACAATCTACGAGAAGAGAAGAGAACATATGTCTCACAAAGTATAAGAAGTATAATGCTTGTGGACAAGAGAAAACATAAATAGAAAAGGAGCAAAAGAAGGTAAAAAAACAAAAATAGAGATATCTTTATCTGAAAAAAGATCAATAACTAAATAAAAGATCTTTTGATATCTATCAAGAACCAAAGGAAGTCTAAGGAGACGTAACAAGTACACAACTTACTATTAATTAAATTAATCTTTTTGATAATTGCTCATACTTGAAAAACACATATGTTCTTTCTTCGAATCATTGATTACAAACTAAACTCATCAATTACCACCCTCATCCTAATTAAAACCCCATGCCCCCAAGTAGGTCTTTCTCTTTCCAGACAATCAAATTAGTCATGAAAGGTAATAATAATAATACAAGGTATGATGAATGGTGAAAATATGACACACACATCAATATAGAGCAATGAATTGAGTTGCAACAATCTTACCATTTTCACACTCACTTTCATGCGTGCTTAATATTTAGCTAAAAGTGGATATTTTTAGTACATTATCACCTCATATATCTTGATTATAATTGTATTGTCACATCGTTATCCCATATATTTTGAAATTATTATGAGTTTTATATATGTATGAAGTATGTCAGATGAATACAATAAAAAAAAAAAGGTGATATTGGTGTGATTTGAAGTAAAGAAATGATGATTGGAGCAAGGACGAATGCACTCAATATCATTGCCTCATGAGACAGCCAAGAGAGCCTAGAAGCAGGAGATAATTAAGACTTCACTTGTGATCCTCATGAAGAGAGAGTTTAGATGGGCCAAGAAAATTATATTAGTGAGTTTTGATTAGCGTATTTGATTCCCTACATATCTAGATCCTTTAAATACCCTAGTAAAATACTTCTGAAAAGGGATGTTGGATATTTGGAGGCAAGAACACGCTTGGAGATAAGATATGGATTCTCCTCACATTTTTTCCTCTTTCTTTTTAATTTCTTTTGTCATGAGTTCTATAATTGAATTTCTTCATACTATTATGAGTAGCTAAATTTCTATCTAGGGTGTGTGTTGGAACCTTTTGAAATAAGACTTACATTCTTAAAAATGGGGCGTAAATCCAAAAAATGGAAGGCAAAACCCCACTGTAATGTCGCAAAAGCAAACTTAGGTTTGCAGTGAACCTCGCGAAAGTTGGGACCTTTGTTTTCGCGAACCAGGGTTCGCTTTTGTGAACATAACGATTGCAATCCATTGTTCGCTTTAGTGAACCCCGCTAAACTGAGACCCTTCGCTTTTGCGACTTGGGTCTCGGCTTTGCGATCCTAGCAATCGCAAAGCACCCTTCGCGAAAGTAAAGCACATCAGTACCAGAAAATCCAGCCAACTCTCAAAGTATTGAAAGGACCCTCAGAATTCGTTCAGAATCTCGTAAACTCAAATTAGATATACAAATCAATAATACTTAATGTTCCACACTCAATGGAACTGTCAAAACAAGTATCTGAGGTCTCCTTGACCCTCCATCTATGAAAACCACAAGAAACTAACTGAATGCCTTAAAGGATAAAACAAGCTCGAAACCTCTCAAAAATTAACAAAGACCTTACCTAGGGCTAAAATCATCTCCCAAATCTAACGAAACTCTCAGAATTCTAATCCGAGCATCAAAACCCTAAATTAGGAGGAACTTAACCTAAAGATTAGGCTTTAGCTCTTAGTTAACTTCAATTTGTTGTTTTGTTTTGTCCTTGCCTTATGTTTATTGCAACATTTGTCTATTTTAAGTTTATATTTTAAATCTATTTTATATCTTTACAATAGTCTAATAAGGAAATAATTCCAACTTTAATGGAAGCATAGAAAATAAAAAAGTGTAAAAAAATATTATTCTTTGTGCAAAATTTAGACATAGGGATAATGATAAAAGTAGATTCACTAATTACTGTGAATCAAAAAGGTCGGATCGGACTCAGTGTTATCACCAAAAATTAATAAATGAAGTAAGTAATTGATTAGCTAGGAAGATCTCCTACTTGTCCATAGAAAAGAAGTATAAAATTGTTATTCAATGATCATATACAGCCAACATTATAATCACAATTTAAGAGAAGAGAAGACAAAGGATACCTCTAAAAGTAAAAGAAAATTGAAACAAAGATCTCTTTAAAAGGAGAAAAGATCATTGATTTCATGGAAAACCTATCAAGAACTAATTTATGTCTAAAGAGGTGGAACGAGTACATGATTTGCTATTAATTAGGCATAATACACAAACATATATATATATGTGCTTTAACTTTGGGTGTGCACAAGGAGACAGTTAAACTAGTATAAGATTGAACAGGTAGACAAATGTATCCTACGTGACATAATACACATAGGACGCTACGTAGGATACAAAATTGTCATGTCAGATGTCAGGCATGCAAGATAAATTGTTTTTAAATGTTCCCTCTTAAATTTAAATATTCCCTTACAAACAAAAACTTAAACTATTTGGGTCTTTGGTATCGTAGAAATATTTCTTTGCAAAATATTTTCCTGAAATATGTTTTTTAGTTTTTGGTTGAAGAATGGAAAAAAAATCTATGTTATAATTAATTTTACTTGTAGTTCTTGTTTGACTGAATTAATGAATTCATATTTCATGTGACTATAAAAAACGTAAGAAATTCAAATAATTTTTTTTGATTTGATTGCTTTTTTTTGTTTATATGTTTAAACAGATTCATTTAGTTTTTTCCCTAGTGAAAATCAAATTGAAAGAAGATTAAACACCGCTAATCCCTTAATAGAATTAAATGATATTTTTTAGACGAATAACAATTTTTTATTCAACTTATAAGAATAACTACTCACAAGTAAAAAATGTGACACAAAATCCAATTTAAATTTTTTATATTTTTTCTGCGTCCATTTTCTCATGTGCTTATCATTGATAGTTCTAGCATTCTATTTTAATTTGTGCTGATTTTCAGAAATAAATATAAAAGTTAATAAAATTAAATGTCTTTTTCCATTATTAAAAAATGAAAAGGATAGATGATGATATATTCATTATCTTGATGTACATATTCTAACAAACTCATCTTTCTTTCAGAAAAACAAAAAACAATAATCAATGCGAAG
>JAJOOH010004428.1:0-16612 GCA_029582605.1 Solanum gracilifrons
ACGTGAATTAAAGTCATTAATAAACCCCTAAACGACCTCATTATGCACTTTTTGACTTTTTGAGCTAAGGAACGACCCCCAGGTGATCCCTAGTCATTTTTCACCATTCTTAAGGCTAAAGGTAAGCTTTTCACTCCCCGAATCCATTTTTCGATCTGTAGAACGTAATAGCATGGGTGAATATTGATGAGAGAAGGTTTTGTTATAGATTCTATGGTGGAAACAACCCTAATTTGGCTAATTGGGATCATGGGTATGATCTACGGTTCATAGAATTGTTAATAATTCGGGTAATTAATGATTGTTTATTGATTCCCGTATTTTATTGATTATTTGTAGACCAAGAACAAGCGGAACGAATCCGGTAAGGGAATGATCAAGTTTCTTAGGGTTTCAAGCTTGTTTCGAGGTAGGTGATGGTTGTGATTCTATGATTGTGTGATGTATGCTTGTTCTTGCTTCATTATGATACTTGTATATGTATGAATGCTGCAATGTTGATCACAGTTGTTGTAAATGAGATAGATAATTGATGAATCCCATGAAATCATGACTTAAATGTATGATCTTGATGATATACTTGTGATTGTGATTGTGGTGTGTGAATGGGATCGGTTGCCACGTTCCATCATAACTAACTTGGATCAGTTGCCACATTCTGGCTTAAAAATGGGATCGATTGCCATGTTCCGACATAATATGGGATCGATTGCCACGTTTCGGTATGCTAACTGTTTGGGTTTGGGTTCCATGAGAGGACCAATGATTTGACATAAAATGTGATGTTGTTCGTTGTTCGTAAATGTTGATAATATTGTATATGTTGATATATATGTATGTGATTATAATGTTGTTTGACTTGTTTATGTTACACTAGTGGGATAGTCGCGTGATCCTACCAATACACTATGGTTGTGTACTGATTTTGCACTTCTTCTTATTTTTGTTGAGTACATGGCATCTTCAAGTGGCTATTGACAGACCTTGCTTAGAAAATCAGTGTTCGTCGCTTGAATTCAAGGGTGAGCCAATTCTTCCGGGCTGCCATGGGATTCTCTTTCGTCTATGTCCACCATTTCCAGACTTAGACATTTGTTTTAGCTAGTTGATTAGTTCATTAGTTGGGGTTGTATCCCTTTCTTGTTTAGACTTGGTTCCTTGTTAGAATGTTTTGGTACATTGACTTTCAAGTTCTAGGTTATTCTTCCGCATTGTTAGTTATTATTGTTAAACTTTTGTTAGAGTTTATGGGAACTCTATTTTTATTTCCTTAGTGTTTGATTTAAACGCCTTAGTTTTTAGATTATTTGCTTGGTTTGGGTTATAGTAGTGGTTCTCCCACATGAGTGTTAGTGTGGGTGCCAATCACAACGGTCTGGGTCGTGACACTACCTTAGTTGAACTTTCAGAATGTTCACTGTTCTGATAACACCTATCAGAAATAGTTATATAAAGGGGGTATCTGTCAAATTTATTTGTAGATTTTTTAAGCATTACATAAACTCGCACCCCCATCTCATTGTGTATCACCATCCTAGTACTGCTCTGATCAATCTTATATTCAATTTTTAGTACCTTCAAAGTCACATCCACAGCTAGTTGAGTTGCAATTATATTATACAACTTTGTAAAAGAGGTATTTTCTCTAAAAACAACTCTCTCAATAACATAGTCAACATAACAATTTGCATCATCCCATTTTCCAGAATGCATTACCAAAATAGTTGTGGAAGACATTCATGTATACAATTAAATATCAGTATAAAGCAATTGTTATTAATCCATTTATATATACACTAATTTGTACAGTTTTACAAATCAAAATCACTTTATACCAATTAATTTATACAATAATTAACACAAATAAATTCTTTCAACTATTCCCTTTATACAATTATTCACTGAAATAGCTCAATTATACGACTGATGATATAAAGTCTACATTTATACGAACACTAACTTATACAGATACTAACTCCACGTAGACTACATCTATCAATGAATTATACATATTCAAATAGCAATTCAACTAAAACTAATTTATACAATTTTACAAATCAATATCACTTTATACAAACTAATTTATACAATAATTAACACAAATAAATTCTTCCAACTATTTTATACAATTACTCACTGAAATAACTCAATTATACAACTGCAGATATAAAAGTCTACATTTATACAAACACTAACTTATACAGACACTAACTCCACATAGACTACAACTATCAATGAATTATACATATTCAAATAGCAATTTAACTAAAACTAATTTATGTAGTTTGACAAATCAAAATCACTTTATACAAACTAATTTATACAGACTAACTCCACAGAAAACAATTGAAACATACATTCATCCAAAGCTCTGATTATCAATTCCGATTTGAATTTCGATCAAACAGTATATACAATTATAGATTTATATTTCTCATTAATAGATCAATTAAAATACAATTGAAACAATTTCTTCAATTAGAAGACCTAAATATCAATCGATTCAACCAAAGCTTTAGAACATCCAACAAAAAAGAGACGAAATTCATTGTATTATGTACCTGTTGTATAATCAACAATGAAATCAATTGATTTGTTCTTGAATTGAAGTCGCCGATATGACGATCTCAGAAGAAAAGTGAGTTACCGTCGAGATTGGATAGGATGTACACAGATGAAATCAATTGGGTTGTACGAAGAAGATATAACTGGTAGGAAAGTGAAAGGAGCTAATTTTCCGTGAATTAAGGAATTTTATACCTTTTCCTAGCCGAGATTACTGCCATTAGCTTTCAAAAAATTTGAATTCAATTTTGTATAAAATTTTGAAAAAAAAAAGTAAATTATACACACGACCACAGCTGTAGCAACTTAAAATTTAGGTCATTTTTCCGCTTCTCTCAGTGCGTCGTTTTGGCTAAGCTTCAGGTCTCTTTCACGTTTGGCAGAGGTGTCCTCTCCATTTTCCTACAACCTTGGATAACCTCATCAAACTCTCCTCATTTCACTCTCTATATGACAGATACATTCAAGAAAAGGCCAAGGAGATTTCTGAAATTTCTGATGGAGATTCACTAAGCAAAGGTTTGAAGCCATTTTCTCAATCGAAATCACACCCAAATTCAATCCTCACTATATATATCAACCTCTGCACTCATTTTTAAGACCAAGATTTTCGGCCTCCATAGCACTCTTGGCATTCATTTTTAAACGAAAGTTTTTCCATTACACCATAATACTGCTAACCACTGTTTTTGTTCTAAAATATTGCCTTTATTCTTTTTTTGGATCTGGGCCGAAACTCGAATTTCAAGCTTGCTCTAGTTTGTGGTGGTTTGAATTAGACCTTTGATTGAAACAGCCCTCGTTCACTGCCCTATAGCAGGTAATACTCCCCCTTTTTATCTCCGTTTTGTCATTGCGATTAAATAAACATTCTAAGAAATCTGTATGTCCAGAGCGATTCTTGCTTAAGTTAGTTGTGACCAAAGTTATATGGAGGATATTTTTTATTTTATTTGAGACATGTACAGTTTGGACTTGTTCTGATTTAAGTTGGGTTCATAATGTGGAAATCAGTTTATTTTTTTTGTTTCAAGTTTTACAACTAATGTTTTTTTTAATCTCTCGGCAGAAACTCTTTTTAAGAGCTATGTTGGTTATGGTTTCTTTTTTTTAGTTAAAAATATTATATAAAAGTCAAAGCTCTGTTTTAGTTTATCTTAAGCTTAAGAAAAATGTTACTGTATTGTTTTAATCTATTTTTAGTTGGTTTCAAATTTGTCAGTTGCTAGATGCGTCTTGTTCAACATTCAAATGTTTTACGTTTTAGACGTTGTGAATTAAAGAATGGTTCCGTTTTAATTTCACATGAAATCAGTTTTGATTATTAGTTAATTTTTTCATTTGGTGTCTTTATATTATAAAAATTGCGCCCCAAGGCCTAGCTCAAGTGGCAAAAGGTGGAGGATTTGTGGCTTAGATCACAGGTTCAAGCCCCACACCATGCAAAGCGAAGCCCGGTATTTAAGTGGAGAAGGGTAGAGGGGCGGGCCCATTATCCACCGAGTTTAGAAGGCTGTGATTGGTCCAAAGGGCGGGTCACAGACGGATTTCTCGGTTATCAAAAAAAAAAAAAATTATAAAAATTGCAGCTCGTGTATTGTTATGTAAAAGTATATCTAAAGGATATAGCTTCCATTTTGGCATAATTAGAAATTAAGTGATAAAATGTTGGCATATCATGATCTCAAACTGCATGTGATTTCCCCCATGTAGCTATATGTAAACTCGAGCTTAAGCCTTTTCTTTTAACTCTCTGTTAGTGTATAAATTTTTTGTTTCTTTTTTTCAAAAAATATTATGTGTTGGCTATGTAAAAAAAAATCAATGTCAAAAGAGCCATGGTTGTAGCTTCATTGTTCACGTTATATGAGTACTAGTTTTATTCTTTCATATTCTATTAGCAATATGCATGGAAGCCTGTTTGATATCATGAAGGCTATAAACTATTTCTTCCTAGTTGAATATGAAGAATTTGAGGTTTAGCTTGTGTTCAAAATATATATATATATATTATGATTTAGCTATTTTATAAGTTGGTTCAAAAGTCTTCAATAGCTAAATGAGTATTTTATTTGACTCTTGCATATCTTGTGTTTGGAATAATATATACATTGTATAATTTTGCTTAGCTCTATATTTGATTTATTCACTATCGCTTAAAGTTGAATCTTCTCACTAATTTCCTTACTCTCTCTTTATTTGCATGAACACCTTTGGGAGCAAAAATTGGAGTCTTGATTCGGGACTCTACCAACTTTGGAGTCTCATGAGACTCAAAGTTATCATCATACATATGCATAGAATCGCATCACAAAGTCTTAGTACGTACCGGGCAGCCAGAGAAACAAGCAAATTAGCTTAACCATCTAATAGCTTAACCTTACTATTGATTAGTTACTTATCCTTATAATAGTAGCTCTTATTTCCAAAAGGCTGTTAAAATGAATCAATATTTGTTCAAGTTCAAATTGATTTTAAAATGTCTTCAAATGCGCACGTTTCCATAAGCACAAATCGGATTTTGTTAAGCCATACATTTTGGAGACCAGTAAAGTTGTTTTACGGTAATGATTATTTTTAAGTTTTTGTTCTATTTTAAATCCAAAAGAACTCTTTAAGTTTAAAATGTGCTACCGATTTCAAAACTTAACAAATGTTATTCAACTAATTTCAATGACCTTTATTTAATCTTTTAGCACTCATTTCTCTTAAAATTAATTAACCTAAGTTTGATCGGTTAACTGTTTTTAACAGATCTTAAAGAATGCCTTACACCTTCCCTTTAGGATAATTTAGAACCCTTTCTAGAATCACATAAGTTAGTAGACCTTTAAATTGGAGTTTAATTTTAACATTATCTTTGTTTAATATATAGGTGTTCTAATTTACCTTAAAAATAATTAGGTGGCGACTTCTGAAGTTAATTAATTTAGAAATCACCAATATGTTGTACATTATTTGACGTGAGTTACAATGGGGCATAACAACGCCTAAATGACAATCAAAGTCAAGTATAAAGGTCTCCTTGACTAACTTTGACCAAAATATCGACATATTTACATTTTAAATTAATCATACCGACCTATGAAGGTCGATTGACTTAAAAGATTTTGTAATCAATTACCGACCTTAATTAGTCGGTATCTTTAATTCATTTTTCTGAGTGATTTCTGACCTCGAGGTTAATTAACATTTTTATACTTTTGTTTATTCATATAAACCGACCTCAAGAGGTCGGTTTTTACAAAAATAAATTGTGTGTGTATTTTGACCTCTTCATGAGATTCACTTTTCCGACTTTCACAGGAGATATATATTAGTTTATTTTAAAAAGTGATAATAGATAAATTAAAGAGATAAGGTTCAAAAAGACACCTAAACTATTTCATTTTTTTAGTTTCATACTTAAACTATTGAAAGTATGAAATTCATACCTAAATTATCACTTATTAGTTTGAAAAACATACATCTCTCTTTTATTACACTCTTGTCATGGTGTGTGTAATACACTCTCTTTTATTTAAAAAAATTAGCACATTCCACATGGAAAAAATATTCCACCTTGACAAAAATTAAATAAATTATTAGTTTTTGTTAAAGTTAAAGATTAAAGTATTATTATTCCCCTCAAAAAATTACAGAATAAAATGTAAAATATTTTTTTACCCACTCCACCACTTCCTCTCACCTACTCCCCCCACCCCAATTTTTTAGTTTTTTTATTTTTAAGAAAATCTTTTATAAAAGTTTTTTAAAAAAATTCTTACTTCATCTCCCCCTCCCACCCCTTCCTAGTCCCTTGTATAATAATTTTGATATTATTTCAAAAATAAATTTATATAAAAAAAATCTACCCCACTCCACATAACCCTCCGCTTCCAATTTTTTTAGAAAAGTTCTTTTTACTTGCCACAAGAAGTTTTTTAAAATATTTTTTTACTTTTTTTAAATTCGGGACGCTAGTAGAAAAAATATTTTTTCTAAAAATATATGTACACATCTAATACAAAACGAGAAAAATGTAAAAATAAAATAAAATAAATTAGGAGTGGAGGGTTAGATGGGGTGGGGTAGAGCTAAAAGTTAAGTCTTGAGAGTTCTTTCGAACATTTTCGAGAAGGTCCCTTTGAGTCTTTTTGAGGAGTATTCTACAATTCTAACAACTTGTTTCAAGACTCGAGCAAGTGAGTATGAGAATGAAAAGAGTTGTATACATGAGTTCCATATTGTTATTTAGACCCTCGAGTCGAGTCCTTTGTGCCCATAAATTCCACATGAACGTCATAAATTGAGCATCTTTGAGAGGAGTAGTATCTTCAAGTCCTAAGTCTTGAGTAATGAGTTTCGAACCATTTTGAGATTATATTCCTAATCATGGGGCTATTATAGGTTATCCATGAAGTCCTTGAGTTGAGTTGTTTATGCCTATAATTCTGCATGAACTTTATGAGTCAAACATTCTTGAGAGGAAGTAGTATCATGAAGTCCTTGAGTTGAGATTGTTCATGTCCATAATTCCGCATGAATCCTCTGAGTTGAGTATTTTGGAAATGAGTATTACCATTGAAGTTCTTGAGTTTTGATTTGTTGAGTCTCAAGTATTGAGTTCTATGTATGGTTATTGCAAAACCTTGAATTGAGTTGTTCACGTCCATATTACGGCATGAACTTTATTCTGAGAAGTCTTTTACAATTTTTTTCTAAACTTGTTTTAAGATTTGAGCACTTGAGTTGAGAAATAGTAGATTCGAGTTCATTTTCTTTAAAATGATATGTGGGAACTAAGTAGTCTCAAGATTAAATGTTTTCACATTTAAAAAAGGAGAAAACTGAGATTTCCAAAAGAGTTTTGACCAGTTTGAGTAGCATCTCTTTTTAGAGAAAGATTTTGAGTAATAATCTCAAACCACAGTAAAAGTTATGTTTTTAAACATATGAGCTGAGTATATTTTGGGAGTAGTATTGAGCACCGATATGGGGGAGAGTTTATACAACTCACAGTCCCCACATAATTTTTAGATGATTCCTTAATGCTTTTTAGCATAGACTAGTGGATCCACTTAGTTGAGAGGTTCTATACCCCGACAAGGTATATGACAGTTTTGGCAGCGTGGGCGAGACGCTGTATCATCACATAGCTCATAGTGATGGTTGTTGGTTAGAGAATCTCCCACAAAGTTATATTGTATTTTTATATACAAACTGAGTTTTTATTGTATTATTCAATACATTGAGTTGTGATTTACTGTGTTAACAACTTTTCATATATTTCATCTTTTATTGTTGCTTTATCTTGAGTTGAGTATCCAGGGTTGAGTCCCTGGAGTCGAGTATCTTATTATTGAGTTGAGCCCTATTTTCTCTGAGTTGAATTGAACTATGTTTCTTTGAGTTGAGTTGAGTTGAGTGAGTTGAGAAGAGGTAAGTATGTTTTTATTCCACCAGTTCAAGCTTATGTTTATGCTTTAGAATTCCCCTTACATACTCGTACATTCCATGTACTGAGCCATTTGGCCTGCATCATTTCATGATGCATATACAGGTACTCCGGATCATCAATAGGCGCTTTGTTGATACCACATGAAGTTCGAGTTAACTATGGTGAGCCTCCTTGCTTTCGGAGGGTTTCACTTGTATTTTAGGTTTACCAGTTGTTAGGATGTCGTAGGTCTTGTCTAGACTTCAATCTTTGTCAGTTAGAGGCTTCATAGATAGACAATAGAGTTTGAGAAGTTTGTTTAATTTATTTTTTTAAATGTTTTAAAGACTTGAGTTGCCTATTTCTGTCGAGTTGAATATACTATTTTATTCAGAGTTACTCTTTTGTAATACCCCGAAAACTAGTAGACCAAACTACAGCCTTAAGTTAAGTTTCTAGAGTTTGAAATAAGGGTTAGGGTCGTAGATGAGACTTCCTGTACTTCGAACGAGGGGTTAAACATCAAGGCACGTTTACACCCCGTAGTTTAGAAGACCATCTAGAGTTTAATTGAGGGTGCAAGGGCAAGTGCCAAGGAAAAAAGGTAAAGCCTAAGCCAAAGGCCAAGGCTGCCCCAACCTTGGCAATACACTGCCCCAAAGTTCACGACCACCACCACGACCAGTGGTCTTGACCACGGTTCTTGGGAGGTATCGTGAAGGTCCCTTAGACTTGTGGGAGGCAAGTCCTTGAGGCCAAGCTACTGCCCAAGGACCACGAGCCACTTCACGACCAGTGGTCTTGACCACGGTTCGTGAAAAGGATCGTGAAGATGCCTTAGGATGAGGGAGGCCAAGACACTTTGGCCAAGCCACTACCCAAGGACCACGACTCATGAGGTCCTGTCGAGGTGCCTGGGAATGGGCTGCCAAGTGAGGGTGTTTTTAGTAAATTCATTTTTAGTTGGTTTTAAATGGGGGTCGTTTCATATGGATTTTATACACCTATATAAAGTATTTTAAGCCAATAACCACCCCAACTAAGTCATTAATTCCAAAACCCCAAAAGATCCCAAAGTTCTCTATCTCAAAAATCCACTCTCTAGAAAACTCAAGACTTGAAGAAGAAAATAAAGATTAGGTGAAGAGAAAGACTCCATTGTTGCAAGTTTGTGCAAGGGATTTGAATCAAGGTATGTTATCTTATTCATCTATAGGTTCTTCCACCCATAGATCCCCCTAGAATTCCTCAATTTGATGAAGAATTTCCCTAATTCAAGTTAGGGTTTCTTCAATGTTGTGGGTTATGATGGATGTTGATCCAATTGAGTGAATATTGATTGTTTATGATTAAATTCATAGTGAATCATGATATTATGATGAATTTCTATGTTCTTCATGGCTAACCCTAGTTTAATTGAGAAATTGAAGAATATGGGTTTATGCCTTGTGAAGTGAAATTGAGGGTTCATGGGTGATCTTTTAGAATTGATGTCATGTATAATAATTATTCAAGAATAGAACTATGTAAACATGAATTGAACTAGAATAAAGTGTATATGAGGGACCATTACTAGTAAAACTTGATATTAAACTTTGATGATGAATTATGACTAGAATCTGTTAATAATGAAGAATGTGATTAGAATTGCTTAATGATGAAGCTTACGATTTGAATGTCTTGTGATCTAGATATGAATGCTGATAGAACGAAGTAAAGCTTTGAGAGTAAGGCTTGCAGTCATGAATTTTGAATTACTAGGGCTTTGAGAGTAAAGTTAATGTGATGAATATTAGTCTAATGGGTAGAATTGTGGTGAAAGGCCTATAATCACCTAACCTACCTTATGAATGCTTGAATGTATAAGGTGATAACATCACTTGAAAATGGATTGATTGTCAAGGACATCCTTCCACGAGACATATTGTTAAGCAAGGCTTAATAATGAATCTAGGGGTATATGCTTGGTCCCTAGTGGATATTGACAATGAGATGGAGTGTCACACAAGATAGGGTCTGGACTCCAAGTTGAAAGGAGAACCACACCTAGTTGATGTGAGGACTATCCAAGTAAAAGGGGGAACTCTTACGTAGTAGAGTGTGGGTTGTCCCAAAGTTAGGTCTCATGAGATGAAAGCCTTCACATAGTTAAGTTAAGGTTTCTAGTAACAATCTCCATATCCAGTGAACTAGGACATACTTGAAGAAGTATCTCATAGTGTTCAAAAGCATTAATAGACTTAGACATGCTTAAAAAGTATCTCATAGGGTCCATCCTAATAATGAACTTAGATGTGCTTAAGGAAGTACCTCATAGTGGTCGAAGGTTTAAAGAGAGGGACTAATTTCCAACCAAGAAGTATGAGTTTGAGAACCTAAATATTGTACTTAGTATAAATGGTATTATGGAATGCCATTAATGCATTGCCCAAGTTTGACTTAGGGTTAATCAAGAAAGTGTTCTTTTGTATGATGCATGTCTAGATAGGATTGTGCTAGAGTTGCCTTCCTTGTGAGTATTGGCTAAAGGTGAGAGATTCCCTTGGTTATGAGAGTTAAGCTAAAGGATAAGATCCTAAGGTGATTAGTATAATTGCCTAAGGTGGTACTTAGTGTGAGGGGTATTATGGGATGCCATTCATGCATTGCACTAGTATGACTTGAAGCTACCTATAAGAGCCTAAGATGTGAAAATGCATATAGACTATGATTAAGATGACCAAAAAGGGATACTTAGCTTGGATAGTATTATGGGATGCTGTTCATGCATTGCACAAGTATGCTTTGAGGTTACTTGAGAATATTCTTTTATGACATGAACGACTAAGGGTTGAATAATGCTTATGTGTGAGACTTTGCTTATGATTATGATATTGTCTCTTATGCTTATAGTTGATATTTCATGAAGTATTTCATATGATTATGTCTTATGTTGACTAACCCTTATGATATTCTCTTGTGATGTTATGCTAGCTAACATATTTTTTACATTTTGTACTAATGTATACTTTGCCTACATTCTAATAAAATGTAGGGTTCGGAGATTTGAGTTCCAATCTTGAAGCTAGGTTTCCAAGGAGCAAAGGAGTTGAAGATTTGGTGAGTCCTCATAGCTTCGAGGACAAAACCACTATTTCCCTCTATGTCTTTTATTTTTCATGTTGAGACTATTGTATGGGCTATGTACCAAGATTTTTAATTCAAAGTTGAGTTTAGATGGTTGAGACAAAGTGTAGTAAAGATTCCGCTTGCTTTTATAAAAGACTTCAATTGTATGGATAAACGTTTTTAAAATTTCTGTACTTTTCTATTATCTTATGTTATGATATGCTAAGGGTTTGTATGAGACCCCTTCATGGTCAAGTATGCCATGTTACATCTAGGGTGTACCCTGGGTTGTGACAAACTTGGTAATCAGAGCACAAGGTTTAGAATGGTTCTAGGATTGTCTCAAACCACGTCTAGTAGAGTCTTGTCCATAAATGTGAAGTGCACCACATTTATGAATATAAGGCTATTGGATGTTTAGGAAGCTTCACTTCTTCATTCTCTAAGTCGTGCCATAGAGTTTGTCTTTTGTAGGCCCTTCTTCTAACCCGTTCCCTATGGTTTTTTCAGGGTATGGTTAATACAAGGGCAAATGCTAGGAGAGATGAGGAAGGCAATGTGGAGCAAGAGGTTCCTCTCCAAGTTCCACACCAAGCTCCTCCTTAAGCTCCAATTGATTGTTCGGTTATGAAAAATGCAGAGATTAGGTCGGCCTTTGTAATATTGGCCCAAGCCATGACGACACAAGTGAATAGGGAGGTGGTAGTTCCGACAAACCCAATAAAGAGGATGGTTTCTTCTAGAGTGAGAGTGTTTTTGAGGATGAACCCTCCGGAGTTTAGTGGCTCCAAAGTGTAAGAAGATCCTAATGGGTTTATAGAAGAGGTTTATAAGACACTTGCTAATTACGGTAGAAAAAGCGGAACTAGCCGCTTATCAATTGAAAGATTTTTCTCAAATATGGTATGAACAATGGAAAGACATTAGGTCAGTAGAAGCGGGACAATAGAGTGGGAAGGGTTCAAAGAAGAATTTCTTGATAGGTTCTTTCCCTGGGAGTTGAGAGAGGCTAAGGTGGAAGAGTTTATTAACCTTAGGCAAGGTAGCATGAGTGTTAAGGAGTATGCCTTGAAATTTACCCTACTATCCAAGTATGCTCCATCTATGGTGGTAAATTCGAGGGATAGGATGGATAGGTTTTTGACGGGTGTGTCCGAATTGGTTGAGGAAGAATGTCGTACGGCAACGCTCCATGATAACATGAATATCTATAGGCTTATGTTATATTCCCAACAAATTGAGGAGTTAAAAATTCGGAGAGAGAATAGAGAGATGAAGAGGGCTAGGACCAATGAGGGGAACTTTTCTAATGCTAAGTCCGATGGGCAAGGTAGGCCTAAGTCTAAACAAAGGTATTCCAGTCAAGATTCTTCCAACACCCCTAGGTTTGACAAGAGAAAGGCAGTGGGCCTCCATTGCCTAAGTCTACTTGCTCCAAGTGTGGAAGGATTCATTATGGTAAGTGCCTAGCCCACATGGATGGTTGTTATGGGTGTGGGAAGAGTGGGCACAAAATGAGAGATTGCCCGGTGCTTAAGGCCAAAGGAAGGGATGATAAGCAAGTTGACTCTAGTGGTATAGATATGGAGTGTCAAATGAAGAATAGGTTCTATAACCTCCAAGCTAAGAATGATCAAGAGTGATCTCCTTATGTTGCTACCGGTACGTGCTTCATGCTTTATCTAGATTTCGGTATAGATTGTCTTTTCTGACTTGATAAATTTTATATGATAGACTTTAATGTTTTATTTATATGAATGAGCTTCATTGTTGCTTTCATGTGATAGATGATGTTTAAAAAAATTGGTATAGGCTTACTCCCAAAGGGAAGATGGTGTGCCTAACTAGCAAGGTTATTGTGTGGTTGTGTTTCCATGATTTCCTTTTATGATGCATGTTCATGAAATCATGAGATTTAAAAGAAAAATGAATTGGCATAGTTTTTCCTCATGTTGTAGAGCATTGAGTATGGATTGCCTATTTGACTTCATGAGATACATAAAAATATGCATGCCTTAGTTTGGAGTTGAGAGATTCCTCCTTGAATAAATGCTTTTGAGAGTAAAATGCATTTAGGCTCCATGAGTGTATGTTAAGCATGTTATGACTAGGAGATGGTAGTTCCACCTTGAACATGAGTAGATATAAAATTTCATGCACTTTGGGTTGTTCGATGCAGTTCCTACTCCCTTGGGTTGCATTGAAGGTGTTTAGTTTGGAAATTAAAGTTTTCCTCTCTCATTCATGTGCATTTAGATAAGTTGCATGCATAATGGGATGCTAGTATAGAGTCGTTGCTTCTAAGAAGTGTTTAGAAATGTCATTCGAGGACAAATGTTCCCAAGGGGGAGATATTGTAATACCCCGGAAACTAGTAGACCAAACTAGAGCCTTAAGTTAGGGTTCTAGAGTTTAAAATAAGGGTTAGGGTCGTAGATGAGACTTTCCATACTTAGAACGAGTGGTTTAGGGGTTAAACGTCAAAGCACGTGTTACACCCCGTAGTTTCGAAGACTATCTAGGGTTTAACTGAGGGTGCAAGGGCAAGTGCCAAGGCAAAGGGGCAAAGCCTAAGCCAAAGGCAAAGGCTGCCCCAACCTTGGCAAGACACTACCCCAAAGTTCACGACCACCACCACGACCAGTGGTCTTGACCATGGTTCGCGGGAGGTATCGTGAAGGTCCCGTAGATTTGTGGGAGGCAAGTCCTTGAGGCCAAGCTATTGCCCAAGGACCACGAGCCACTTCACGACCAGTGGTCTTGACCATGATTCTAGAAAGTTTCTTGAAGATGACTTAGGATGAGGGAGGCCAAGACACTTTGGCCAAGCCACTGCCCAAGGACCACGGGCAGGACCACGGCTAGTGAGGTCCTGTCGTGGTGCCTGGGAGTGGGTTGCCAAGTGAGGGTCTTTTTAGTAAATTCATTTTTAGTTGGTTTTAAGTGGGGATTGTTTTATATGGATTTTATACACCTATATAAAGTATTTTAAGTCATTAACCACCCCAACTAAGTCATTAATTCCAAAACCCCAAAAGATCCCAAAGTTCTCCATCTCAAAAATCCTCTCTCTAGAAAACTCAAGACTTGAAGAAGAAGATAGAGCTAAGGTGAAGAACAAGACTCCATTGTTGCAATATTGTGTAAGGGCTTTGAATCAACGTATGTTAGCTTATTCATCTACGAGTTCATCCACCCATAGATCCCCCTAGAATTCCCCAATTTGATGAAGAACTTCCCCAATTCAAGTTAGGGGTTCTTCAATGTTGTGGGTTATGATGGAGGTTGATCCAATTGAGTGAATATTGATTGTTTATGATTAAATTAATAGTGAATTATTATATTATGATGAATTTCTATGTTCTCCATGGCTAACCCTAATTTAATTGAGAAATTGAAGAATGTGAGTTTTTGCCTTGTGAAGTGAAATTGAGGGTTCATGGGTGATCTTCTAGAATTGATGTGATGTATAGTAATTTTTCAAGAATATAACTATGTCAACATGAATTGAACTAGAATAAAGTGTATATGAGGGATCATTACTAGTAAATATTGATATTGAACCTTGATGATGAATTATGACTAGAATCTCTTGATAATGAAGAATGTGATTAGAATTGCTTAAGGATGAAGTTTATGACTTGAATGTCTTGTGATATAGATATGAATGATGATAGAATGAATTAAAAGCTTTGAGAGTAAGGCTTGTATTCATGAATGTTGAATCACTAGGGCTTTGAGAGTAAAGTTAATGTGATGAATATAAGTCTAATAGGTAGAATTGTGGTGAAAGGCCTATACTCACCTAACCTACCTGATGAATGCTTGAATGTATAAGTTGATAAGATCACTTGAAAATGGATTGATTGTCAAGGACATCCTTCCATGAGACATATTGTTAAGCAAGGCTTAATAGTGAATCTAGGGGTATATGCTTGTCCCTTAATGGATATTGACAATGAGAAGGAGTGTCACACAAGATAGGGTCCGGGCTCCAAGTTGAAAGGAGAACCACACCTAGTTGATGTGAGGACTATCCAAGTAAAAGGGGGAACTCTTACGTAGTAGAGTGTGGGTTTTCCCAAAGTTAGGTCTAATGAGATGGAAGTCTTCACATAGTTGAGTTAAGGTTTCTAGTAGCAATCTCCATATCCAATGAACTAGGACATACTTGAAGAAGTATCTCATAGTGTTCAAAAGAAATAATTGACTTAGACATACTTAAGGAAGTATTTCATAGGGTCCATCCTTATAATGAACTTAGATGTGCTTAAGGAAGTACCTCATAGTGGTCGAAGGTTTAAAGAGAGGGACTAATTTCCAACCAAGAAGTATGAGTTTGAGAACCTAAAGGTTGTACTTAGTATAAATGGTATTATGGTATGCCAATCATGCATTGCACAATTATGACTTAGGGTTAATCAAGAAGGTGTTCTTTTGTATGATGTATGTCTAGATAGGATTGTGCTAGAGTTGTCTTCCTTGTGAGTATTGGCTAAAGGTGAGAGATTCCCTTGGTTATGAGAGTTAAGCTAAAGTATAAGATCTTAATGAGATTAGTATAATGGCCTAAGGTGGTACTTAGTGTGAGTGGTATTATGGGATGCCATTCATGAATTGCACATGTATGACTTGAAGCTACCTATAAGTGCCTAAGATGCGACTATGCATATAGACTATGATTAAGATGACCAAAAAGGGATACTTAGCTTGGATAGTATTATGGGATGCTATTCATGCATTGCTCAAGCATGCTTTGAGGTTACTTGAGAATAGTCCTTTTATGATATGAATGACTAAGGGTTGAACAATGCTTATATGATGCTTATGTGGGAGACTTTGCTTATGATTATGATATTGTCTCTTATGCTTATAGTTGATGTTTCTTGAAGTATTTCATATGATTATGTCTTATGTTGACTAACCCTTATGATATGCTCTTATGATGTTATTATAGCTAACATATTTAGTACATTTTGTACTAATGCATTTTGCCTACATTCTAATAAAATGTAGGGTTCGGAGATTTGAGTTCCAATCTTAAATCTAGGTTTCCAAGGAGCAAAGGAGTTGAAGATATGGTGAGTCCTCATAGCTTCGAGGACAAAACCACTATTTCCCTTTATGTCTTTTATTTTTCATGTTGAGACTATTATATGGGTTGTGTCCCAAGATTTTTAATTCAAAGTTGAGTTTAGATTGTCGAGACAAAGTGTGGTAAAGACTTCTGCTTGCTTTTATAAAAGACTTCGCTTTTATGGATAATTTTTTTAAAAATTTCCATAATTTCCTATTGTCTTATGTTATATTATGCTAAGGGCTTGTATGAGACCCCTTCGGGGTCAAGTATGCCATGTTACATCTAGGGTGTACCCCTGGGTCGTGACATCTTTTGACTTAAAGATTTTATAATTGAGTTCAATGAATTTTATTCAGTTTTACGCTTTGTATTTTTGAGTTGGTCTTCCGCTTGTAGTGAGCCAAGATGAGGGTTCACTTGGGTACTAGAAATGGTTCTCG